>JAHZMZ010001584.1:0-37016 GCA_027743805.1 Lepidocyrtoides sp. E14 | reverse complement strand
CTGATAAACAGCAGACCAGTCACGTCCGAGATTATGATTTATCCAATGGACACATGCATTCCTGAAGACGTCAACCAGAAGAGAGTACAGGCATACGCTCTTAGCCGATGTGATAGGAGAAAGACAAATGACCAATTCAGCTTCATACAGATCAAGCGAGAAGGAAACCTCGTCCACGTCTATTGTCCAGAGTCCAATATCACCATCAACGGCAAGACAGAGATGTGTCCCTATTCCGTGTTTAGTCTGCCGCTAAACTCCGTCTTCAGAATCAACAACATTAACTACAACGTATCCAAAATAAAAGTTAGTTTCCAGGATACGTGGGCTCCCTTTGATACGATGCGTACCAACTGGTACATTTTTAAAGATGACAACCTGAATGATTTTCTACTGCCTTCTGGAGAATTGGAGAAAATCGAGAACGAGCCAGCCCTCACCAGAATGGACCCATTAGATCGTGGCCCCAACTACAACTTGTGGACTTTTATTGCCGTGGTAACTTTTGGGTTACTTACCGTGATTGTCGTCATCATAAAGTACCGACAAAAGAAGCGACAACCCAGATCCATTGTAGTGAAGGCCGTGCCAACTCAAGGTATCAGCATCCAAGCCGGGGAAGATGAGACACTCATCAACCCACCAAATTGATGATGGCGCCTAGATTTCAAACTCAGGCTTCTACGAAGCCTGCACGGGTTTACTGGTATTAAATAAAACTGCTGACATCCTGTCCAGTGGTCGGATACAATGGGGATTTTGACCTCAAGCAGAAGAAGTGATACAGCACTCTTGCGTTGAAATTAATTCCATCGTCATACGCTGGTTCCGGTAAAAAAAAATGTGTAAGAATGGAATGTTTTTGAGCCAATAAATATCGGCTCCTATAAGTTTATTACATTATTATTTCACATTTTCTTTGTACTTGAAAGGAGTGCATTCTCCTTCAGGAATGTAGATCAATATAAAATTTACTCTCTCTCGATCTTTCAAAGGTGTAACAACGATTTTATTTCTCCGCTGCATACCGCATACATAAGTACATATAACTTGAATGTTCATACACCTTATAACAAAATGGAAAAAGAAGTTGTTGCTAACTATGATACTGTCGTCATACAGCATACAGTGGGACGTAGTCAAAACATTTTTATCGTCGATAAGTAAACTTTTGGATAACTATGATTGATAAATTGTGGCCATACTATACTATATGTACCTTTGATTAATAATATATATCATTTCTCAAAGATATGTACATACACCATACAGCGGTAATGAATGTACATGCCTAGTACATATGACTTGTAGAATATTTCGGCAACTAGATATGACTAGCGACAAGTCTGTTTCTTCGAAAAATTTATTATGTTGTTAAGTAAGCATTCAGTTTGGTTTTGATTAAACAAAATAAATGAGCTGCCTCTGAAACCTTATTCTCATGCTTTTACTATAATATCAACAATAATTGAAACAAAATCTCTCATTCATTAGTTACTTATTTCTCGTTACTTTACCAATTATTTTCTTATGATTATTACTGGTGGTATGCACTACGCAGGGCTTGATGGAAAACTTGTCAAGCTAAACGAATAAAAGTATCATATTATATGAACTGTTGGATTATCAAAAATTGTGCCCACGTGCATAAGACAGCCCACATATCATTATTGACATACGCGCTAACTATAAAATTACATGTCCACATTATGCTAATGAAAATCTTTCCTTCTCCAAGTATCTGTTGGATGGGAAGAACCAAAAATTTTTGTAGAAGAATGTAGACAAAAAACGCCTCAAAGAAAGAGGATGAGTTCAGAATAATGAGTTGAAATGAAAAACGATGCGCAAATTTAAGTAAAAAGAATTACGGATAGAGTTCCCGTACTGTAATAATGATAATGGTTTTTATGCTAAAAAGCTTATCTGACTCTTTAGACAAGAATATAACGTTGTACATGCAAATTTGTACATGTAATACGCATGTAAAAGTACATAAGAAAGCATGCTAAACATTGAACCATTTTCATATTACATGCATCTACTTTACTTCCTCCAGTGTTCAAATAGCCCAAAGTATGCAAACAATCCGGTTCTAGGCAGGCATCTAACTGATTGTGAGACAATGATGAGTGTTTACTTGTTATTTCTCCGCGTATATAGACGAAATTAAAAGAATGAAAGGAACTTTCACTTTTCTCCATTATGGATAATGATGATAATACGTCAACTTCATATCATTGTGCTGTGCTCTGCTGCTCAACTAAAATAATAATGTCTGCCAGTCCACCTAGAACATAAAATGGTGTACGAAGCATTTTAAAAGCCTCGTGTTTTTCACCAGTCTATAATTCACGATAAGTGGACATGAACTAGATGGGAATCATTAAGCACAGTGGCATCATTTTCTAAAATACAGAGTTTTGCCATTCCATTGTTCCCCAAGTTATGGCAAAAGTACTAACAATGTGAATTTGAGATAAAAATGCTTCATAAACAAAACTCCAGTCAGTCATTACGTGGGAGTGGGAGACAAGGTAGACACTACACGAAAGAGAGAGAGAGAGAGAGACGGCATTTATGATAATGTAAAACAGGAAACCCTTCGTCCTACTTGGAAGACTACAAATTATGCCAGCATAAATGAGCACGCGTCCTTTCATTTACAGTCCTCACCGACTAGCCTCTTCTGAGTCAGAGGCTCTGGTAACATGACATATTTCCTTAGTATGTACTTTTATAAGAATGTTTTTCATAGACCACCTTCATCATGTGTTTTATAATTCTTCTACACTACATTTGTTCACCTATCTAGTGAAATTCTTCCAAAAAAAGACTTGTGCGGAAGAATTGAGATGCATCCATTTGCTCTGACAAGAAAATAGATAATGTAGGCGGCTGAATGTTTTTCTCCGTGGCAGTTTGTCAATGTCTTGATAACTACTTTGAGTAATCTGCAATGATGTTATATAACTAAGCCTACCTTGATTCCATCTGCTGTTTCTTTCAGTCTTGCTTGAAAAATGTACCGTGCGTGGCACAGTGGTAATAAATTATTTCTAGACAAATGGTACATAATATTCAATCCATAGAAAAAATAATAATACAAGTACAACGGTGTATCTCATTTGATACGTTTTACCATACTTAGCATTAGTCGTTTAATGTTCACCCTTAATGATAGTCATAAAATGAGTAAATCAGTTAGCAGAAACTGAACCAGTGGCATTCCATTTTTATATGATCTCAGACAATGACGTGGTTTTATTCTTTTTCTCTATTCCTTTTTATTCCTTATTACACTTCCGTATACGTATCATATACATAAAAATACCGATGTTCTGCTTTGTTGTGATGATGATGCTCCTCTGGAGGGCTCTACAACGTTCCAGTGTCACCATAATAATAATAGAAAAAAAACTAGATACAGGACTCATTCAGCATGCATTTGCGTTTTCTCTTACGCTTATATTCAAGAGAGAGAAATATCTGCGTTTCTTTTATATGCTTCCGAATTCCTTCCTTCTTTCCTTCATTTGGAGTACAGGAGTATGTATATAAAACTAGTAGTAGCTAAGAAAATCAGTGGTAGTAGACTTGTGGTAAATATAAAGTACCTTAAGTTAAGAATATGATTGTGTTGTTGACCTTAAGAAAACAGGTTCGTTCACTGCAGAATGGAAGACACACTAAAATACATGCATACATTGCTGCATAACTGCTTCTCATGATATTGTCATGTGTCGTCGTTTCTGCGTTCAGTGTATCGTCGGTCAATAATAATTCCCTTAGTTATCGTTCATTATGGAGTGGTTGGTTGCCAGTTATGGGGGAAATGAATTGAAGTTGATAAAAATGTGTAATGCTAGAAGTGAAATACGAGGATTGTCAGGACATAATGTTCTACAATAAAGCATATTATAATGTTTTTATGAGTCCATGTATTATGTATGTCTACAGACGACCTATATGTACATTTACCTATTACCAGATAATATGCTCACTATTAACTAATTTTTTTATTTATGCACCCTCAGAGCATTACACTTTTTTCTTCAATATCATCCAGTTGACTAATGAGCCCACTACTGTTTCATTGCTGAGCATGAGAAAATGTTCTTATGAGGCACTTGGGGCCATACTTATATTTCAGTACATTTTTTGGAGAAAAGAATTGCCCGTTCTGAACAAGTGATTAAAAATAATGTTACAGTATCTCATAAAGGACTGTGTTAGTTACTACAAAATGAGAAATACGTATTTACTTTATACTACATATTATGTAGATACTCGGCGAGAATTAACTTTCACAACGAAATCTCTACTCGTTCGCGGGAAGGAATCATCAATGCTCACGGTGCGGATTCTAAAAATTAGGCACACACCACCACAAACTGCTAACTTTTGCCGGTAGTAAAATCAGATTACCTTATTATGTAGCTTGTTAGGAAAATTTCAATTGGTCCGGAAGTGCGGTTGCTGCGACCTATTTACTTTAGAGTCGAATAGTGAGAAACTCAAGAGCGTGCATGAATTTGATGTTTTCGTTGTCACAAAAAATGTTTCCCTTGATGTTAATGTCCACATGTATATAAATGAATTAATGACCACCAGACACTAGATAAACGAGTCTGACACAAGGCTGTTGCGCCTGGATTCTAAATATTTCTTGACAACTGTTATAGGAGTGTAGGTTAGTGGTGAAGAGGATACTATTATACGATACATACCTAATATACTCTGTGGTTGGTATGCAAGGTTCCAACTAACTTGTGCCATTCATGGCTGTCTCAAAATACCATTGCCTGCCCCTGCTCTCTTTCAGATATTCACTATTACCACTTTGTTTGATTTGCAAAGTTAACTTTTCAATACCCTATTCCCTTTAAATATATTACACTACATGCTATATCTATAAACTAGATATTGCCTTTCTGTAAATGTTATTATTTCAGTTTTAATTACTTTAATTGAAATAAAAGGTTAAATCAGTTGTACAATTATGTGAGATCAAGTAAAGCCATTCTAGCGATAAAAACACAGAATGGAGTGGCATTCTTTGTTAAATGAAAATGCGCCAATCGATTATCTCAGTATAGTCATCAAAATATTATCCTCACCACGTACAGCTTTCACTAAAAGATTCTGATTGGAATAGGGTTGGGATACATACTTCAGCACTTCTTCCAACAGATAAACGAAATGATAACATCAACAGATGCCTCTGGTTTAGTGAGAACATTGTATTCTCGGGTAAAAAACAAGTCACTAGTGAGACTACTGCAAATCAGCTAAAAGCCGGCGGTTGTGCTAAGCGCTCTGAATCAAGAGTATTATTACACCATGTCAATATACTTTTCTCTGGCAAAACCGCACACACAACAAACACTCTACCAAAAACTCCAAATATAATTGAAAGTTCCTCTGTCGAATTCAATAACCTCCTCGCTTTGTCGTCCAAGATGAATAAACATCTACTCTACACTTTCTATCTCTCTCTGTGGCCATTACAAACAAAATAAAAAAAAGTTCCATGAACCTTATATACATACCCTCCAACCAACACTACACGCTCTTCACATCTCATTTTACATCTTAAACATTCTTGCCACATCATTATTAACGGTTCTGTTTCGTGATTTCGTTTATACTTTCTCCCTCCTATTACATCTATTATGTTCTAGTACGGGTGAATCAAGGCTGAATCCTTACCACAAATTTTCCTCCAAAATGGTAAATAGTTGGCGGAATGGTATAAAGCAAGGACATAAAAATTGACGAACATAGATAAAAAAAAGAAGTATGTAACCTACCTGAGTTTGGAATCCCGCAATATATTCTGGACACGACGTAACTGCTAACTGTCCAGCTGGTGAGGAATTCCAGCATATCACCCCATCAAAAACTCCATCACAGTATCCTTCAAAGAAAAACAAAAAATAACTGTGATAGTTCTATGTGGTATTGAATTTGGTTTCATGCTTACGATATTATAATGATTGGTAGTGGTGAAAGTTTTAATGAGAAAATATGTTCAGTTCAACACAGTTTGTTTTTGCAGGGGTGTGATAGTGGTGTATGAAATGATAATGAGAATAGTAATTATAGAAAGACGAGTTTTTTTCTTTATGCATAATATTGTTGATTAAGCAAGAAAAACTTGTAAAGCATCTACGTACCTGGTTGACGAGGTTGTTTACTTAGGAAACTTTCACATTCTTCCTTTTTGGCAATGAGTATTTCATTTTGTTTTTGTCTCCTCACCTCGATGGGTTCACCCTCATGGTGGTTGTACAATTTGCTGGATGATGGGGTTGTCAGTTCGTTCGGTTCATATGTCATTTTGCGTTTGTTTTCTCTTTGGTTTCCTTTTTGCGTTGCTTACAGTGAAACGATGTCCGGTGATCTTATTATCTTAAAATAGCCGTTATTAACAGCTGCAACTACATTATGACGCCACCAACAGGCCAAGAGAGATATGGGATGAGATGGCTTTATTAGCGTTAATGTTGTGTTGTTTTCACAATTCCGCTGTGTGGTGTTTTCCAACTGAATCAGTTACGACTTGACACCGACAATTCAGCACCAAAAAAAGGAGAGCAGGAGCGTGAACATTTCCTCCGAATATGACAAACCAAGCTGTGTACACTGCGTCCCTAGTATCAAAACGAATAATGCCCTAAAGATTAAATTAGCAAACAAAGTTCATACCATCATCCCAAGTAAAACAGAGATGGAGATGATGAGATCCCAACACAAACAGAAATCTTTAACGAGAAAATCTTTTACCAATCTTTTTCTTCCTTCCTTCTTTTACCACGGAATTCTTCTCAAAGACAGAGCAATATTGTGTTAACAGCCTTTGGGTATGATTTCTTGTACTTTCATTCCCATCACAAGCTCAATTTGCACTCTGTTTATTCCAAACGCTTCTCTAGCACTTTAGAGAGGTACCTTTGGTATTGCATATGAATTTTTTTCCGTTTTACCTAACTCAAAATCACCTCCTCAACATTTTTCCACTTCCATTTACCACGTCCACAATCCGCCACTCTCATCTCATCATCATCTTTTATAAATAAAAAATCCAATGCTACCTACACTCCAAAGAACAATTATTCTTAGTTTACCAAACCTTTCAGATGTATTTGGCCTGTGCTGTTGCTTGTGATATTGCAGACTACGTACTGCTAGTAAGTAAGTACTCTCTGGGGTATTGACCCAAATATATATTTGCTTTTCGCACATGAACGTATCAAAATTCAATACCAATTATGTCTAGTTTAAAATTCAACGTGATAAAACATTGATTTTCTTGTGGTGGTAAACTCAGGAAGGTTTTGGCAAGCAATCATTCGTGAAAAATATGTTTTCTCTCGAATATTTTATTATTTCCTCTCCGTGTCAGAATACTAAAAGTGAGCAATATTCGGTCTGATTGTGTATGCCAGAAGACCGTGAGTAAACAGTTTTGTTTGGGTTTTTACGGTTTCGTGCTTGTTTTATAACAGCTTACTACAAATGCATAGATTTTACATTAGTTATACAACCTCGGTTATGAAGTTTGAGCAGAGGCTGATGCGTCGCACAGTTTTGTGTTTCATTTCGTTTACATGCAGACAAATAAATAAATTGAGAATACCTACGTATCACATAACCGATAGCAGCAAAAACGCGACAATGAGGAGGCCGAAGTAAAAACTAAATTTAAAAGATTTCATTCGAACTTTGAGCAAATAATAATAATAAACAACACAATATGCACAAGGAAAAGGGTTCTTCTAGAGCTGTAGCTTGGGCTAGAAAGTAGCCTCCACGTGGAATGGCAAATTCGCTGCGACATCAGAGAAGCGAAATGAAATATGAAGCATCAAATGACTTGAACATTTTGGAATAATGTAGAGCAGCGAGACATGATGTTTTCACAAAATCACAACGCATAATATTACAAATTTTATTAAAAATATTTGTGAATATGGCAGAAAAAAGATACCGAAAAAATCTCTAGGAATAACATGCGATTGAAAATGATACTGGTGCATGTTTTTTGCCAAAGGCCTGCACAATTCTTTGGTTTAGGTATATGTACATAAAATACATAATATGCACATCATAATTCATAATAAAATAGTAGCATATAAAGTGACATTTTGTTTTCCGACAAAAGATAACTTGAGAACTTGTTTGTAAGTGAATTGAAGACATGCTTCTCATATTGGTTTTACTTAAAATCAACAGTAAACAGGAGCAAATTCATTTACATTTTTGCTTACACTATCTTCACTTTGATGTTTGTTTAGCTTCATTCTAAATTAATTTAAGTGCCGCCATGAGCCGTGGGTGATTGTTTAACATCGTCAATCACAGGTCATAAACTTGTCATCATAAATCATAGGTCTTATAAGTAATCTGCAGTAGTGGTCGGAAATGTGCAGAGATAAGATTCGCCATGACTTGCATAATTCATTACTGATTGCTGGTTATGGTCATGTCATTTCAAGATAATTTAGTTTATTGCTGTTGCATTTCTTTCAGTGTTAATGAATCTGTTGCTTGTGACGCCTCGTTGAACTTTTCATTTTTTTATCGTACTTATTTCATTCTTAACAAACAGTGATACCAGACCCCTATCAACCACCGCCTTTATGGGTGGGTCTACACCTTATTAGGTAATTTATCCTAAGAAAGCTATTGACAAGGAACGAAGATCATTTATCATCGTTACCGTTAATTTAATTTAAACCAACAGACAAATTCTTTTAGTGTCATTGTAATTATTGTCTTGAACAACATTGAGGCATTCATTTGAAGTATTTGAAAAAAATCATTCATGAATAACAATGAAGTATTATATAAGCTCATATATATGTTTAATATTATGTGTATACATATGTATGTACGTATTTGTTACATTCTACAGTTGTGCTTGGCAAGCAAAAGTTAACAGAGCTAGAAAAAAAAAATTCATATATATTCTTACTATTCTGCCGCATCAGCAGCAATAAAATTCATGCAATAAAAAACTGATGAAGTAAAATGCGTAAAGTGAAGCGTGACTATCTGTTTCTTACTCTTGTTCTAATGACACAGAATAATATAAAACTTGTTTTCAAAACAACACTATTAAGTATTTATTAGTTTATTTATTGGTTTTCCTTTCCAGTTTGGGTGGCAGAAGCAAATATCAACATTTTTATGCCTATAGTTGTTGTTAGCTAAGCTATATGATATAACTACCCCCTTTAGGGCCCAGAGAGTAGACTGTATGTGAAGTAATACAGAATACATATTACACATAATATTACCCTATTAGGTACATAATATCTCGGTATATTCTAAGGGATTCTTCTAAGCATTCCTTAGATTATATATATTATATGCCGTTAGATTATATGGAGGTTATAACGCCTCCTATCCCATGAACTTGCAGAGAAAGTATATGTGTACTGCCAACTGTCCACTTTAACTTTAATAGAACATCAAAAACTTTCTCAGCAACTGCCAGTAGGGGATGATTTGTCTTTTATTTAAAAAATGCACATCAAATACTTGGGATGCCATTTTTTGCGCTTATTTTATGATGATGAAGGCCTACAAAGGGCTCGTGTAATATTGATAATAAAGTTAGTTTAACGGGGCTACAACCGCTGACCGCTGGAAAATGCACGTTATTGTCAGTCAGTTCCAGTAGTTATTCAGACCATCCATCTCATTTTAGGTTGTTACCACGAGCCAACAAATGTGACGTGTGTGAATTAAACATTTGACTACTTAGACAGAATTGTGAGAAGTCATTGGGTGACTGCATGTAGAAAAGAGTGTCGAATCGACACTGTGTCGATCACCAAAAAGTTTAGTTTATGACGGATAAAAAAAATATGATTTTTTTTCTATTTTTCTGTCTGCTTGTCATTGAAAAAGCAGCGTATCTGGATTGGGTCACAGAAAAACAGTTCAAAGTTCATATAGGTAATCCAAAAAAAATAATATTTAGGGATCATCAGAGTACTACTATAATATGGTACTGTCTCGCTGAATACGTGAAGTGGCAAAATAAAGCAGTAGTGATCTACATGACTATTTGAACTTCATTTTATTGCTCTTGTTATGGTTTTCTATTTAATGTACAGAATATCTACAAATACAAATGACGAATAAACTTTATAGATTATATCCAAGTGGCAAAGTAAAAGCAAGTGAGAATAAATTTACTTGAAATGTACATGGATAACTTGAGTACTGCTTTATTGCGCACTTCACCGTAGTGAGCACTGGAAAAGTGGTTATTGCAATGGTCACATCTAATGCAATAGGCTGGCACAACTGTAAAGTATACAGTAGCGTAAACAAACACGTTGAAAAACAAACATCAAACTTCACCATTTCACCCTAACTTTAAGGACTGCAGTTCATAATTTGAAAAAATGGAATAACTTTCACCCTCCATCAGCATATATAAGGAAATTCAATGCATACAAAAAACTACAACTTTTACCAATTATTACACTCCCCAAAAATGATCACAAACTTGATATGCAAAGTTACAAGTAAATTTGTCATTTTCTGTTAATCTAAACAACTAGGCGTCCAGACGCACAGACAAATTTGGCAAGTTATACTATAAAATAGCTTATTCTACTCAAACAAACAAAATCTGAAGCGAAGGCTAAAGGAGATAGGCTGATTGTGTTAACAGTACCAACGAAGGAACAACAAAGAGTTTTTTTGTAATACGATTAAGCTTTTCTGGCTAGTCCATAACAAAGAATAGTTCTTAAATATTTTAGTATTGAATACATGAAAAAATAGAATCGGAAGAAGTTACCAAAACTATTGTTGGAACAGGTCATTCTGCAAATAAAAGTTTTATTTGTAATACCAATTTGTATTTCATTGTGTTCATGTAGCGTACAGTACGCATCACACGAAAAAAATTTAAGTTACTGGTATTCTTCTTGCATCATTTTTATTACGTCTTTGCAGCAGCAGTTGCTCTTGACTCACATTAAATGTAACAAAGTGGCAATTTCTTACCAATTTACTACTCACGTCCACTCTTTTATTCCTTCAAACTTATGGCATTTCATCAGCCCCTCTTTCCACCACGCTTACAACATTTCTATGTATACACTGTGAGGCAGTAGGCAGTCAAACTTTTACATATATTGAGCTGCTTTCTTCCTGCAGTGGTGGCAGAGAAAGCAGATCAAATGAAAATCAACCATGTTTTCATGTGTTTTACAGCACGTCTCGGTAGTAAAACTAAAGGATAAAAATTAAAGCATATTCTTAAACCTATTTGACAATAAAAAAGTAGGATATGATAGTCGGTCGGTGCACAACACTCATATTTCCGTTTTCTAATGATGATTTTGTCGCAAGCTGTCATTCTCTCCATTAGCTACTTCCATTACGTTTTTGCTAGACGAGGGAAGACCTATTGAGATGGAAGGCGTGCCAAATTTTCAAAATGTTTTCAGAACAATAAAGACTCTCATTTTCAGATGAGAGCAGAGGTCGTTTGACTGAAAGTAATTACTTTTGTGGAGAAATTCACACGCTC
This sequence comes from Lepidocyrtoides sp. E14, assembly GCA_027743805.1. NCBI lineage: Eukaryota > Metazoa > Arthropoda > Collembola > Entomobryomorpha > Entomobryidae > Lepidocyrtoides > Lepidocyrtoides sp. E14. The sequence goes on along the minus strand of JAHZMZ010001584.1, from coordinate 25,453 downwards.
ATTCGAAATTGGAGAACTTACCCGTACACATCATCATACCCATATAATTGCTTGTGCTTTATAGCCATTTTTATAGTTCCCAGCTGCCAACTATGTATAGTATTTGTGTTATCATGTCTTACCCCGAATTTAATCTGTAAGTATTTGTGCATGCCGTTATAACACTTTCCTTACATTTTCCTTAACCTGGGGCAGAAAGGATGTCTTGTAAAAACAATAGATGCACGTTCACATGACTTGTGAATGTGATTCGAATGAATGACTTCCAAAGAAGCGTTTTGTGCACAGCACTTTGCTTTCAATTAAGAGAACTGAAGTCGACGAGTGGAGAATGGTTGTCGATAATGAGATGAACTGCAGATGTCTACGTATGTCAACTCAACATGGTAATGTCAATGCATAATATGTAAATACATATACCTATATCGCTGATTTCTGCTCACCTACCCTGTATTGCCCTTCCATAAATGTTTACTTTTACACTTATGATGCTGCGTTTCGATTTATAGGAATGGTTGGGAAATAATATTTTTAAAGGTAATGTACATGTAAGTCATCCATCTAAAAATGTTATTTATTGCAAAAACATTTAGAGGTATACCACACAAGTAGCGTTGATAAACGAGCCAGCGCTTTTTTTCATCAGGAGATTCAAATGAAAAGGAGTAGTATAAGACGAGGGATTAGGATTATTGAAGGAACGAAAATATGAGGTTTTTTCTTTAATACTTACATTTTTACATTGAAGGAATAATAATAATGCATGCGTTGTGCAGGATTGCTTGCGATTTTTTGCATTATGTCAACCTCTTTACACAATATTTAATTATATTTTGGAGAAAATAAAAGCATGTCAAAGAATTCAAAAAGATCTTGTTTTTTTTTGTTAAAAATAGTTCCAAGTCATTACGTTTTTACTAACCCAAAGCAGATCATAACAAAAATCGTAAACATTTTATGGATTTGGATCATCCATTTATTTTTCCCTCGGGTTTTTCATATTAATGATTCATAAATGGGGAAAACCAAACAAATTGGAAAAGTATGTACCTTGGTCATATACGATATTATTAGACCGTTTCAAATTCTCAAACGTTTCTGCACAGTATGCACTTTTCGAATTTTAATATGAGTGACAGATATATCAATACCGAAATTGAATACGTGACTTACTGTTTAATTAGATCAATATATACATTGTACATATTCCATATTATGTATATGCGACATGGATTGCTTAAGCATAATATGTACTTCGGGATAACGGATAATTTTCACTATAGGTGTTCCTTTTCCAAAGTATCTAATTAGTATGCATCTAATCTTACTTTTTCAATAGAGCATAAGAAGTTGATCCGCCAAGTTTTCCAATTTTATATCCAATTTGGGATAATATGTTATGACGTACATTTAAGCTTAATAGGCTAACTAGCGTACTAGGCATCATTGAAAACGATAATTGCTGAGGGGGTAATAGGTTAAATGATATTGGAAGACATTTTTCCTATCTATGTATCTTCTGTCACATCGAAACATTGCTCATCTCATTCCTTCCACTGACTCACTTCCGTCTGGCGAATTTTTCGGATCTTCGCTTTCTGCATTGTACGCAAACTAACCTCTTCTCGATGGTATGTACCTACATATGAGACCTGAAGGCCTGAGGAGTCTTCAGTCTCTGCATATTATAAAAAAATAACAGGGAAATAGCATTAAGATTTTATGCGGCCATCGACCCACAATAAAAGTCACCTTTTTGTCGCATGTTTCAAGCCTACAGGCAGGTATCCAATATATTGTATTCTCTTACTTTTCTAGCCTGTTTCATTTACATGTTATCTTTCAATGTGGAATGGTTTGAACTTAACTTAAGATATCACATGATTTATGGATATAAGCCGAATTCAATAGCATGACAATTATTTTCATATTTTTCCAGGCATTTTTCTTATCTGCATCATTGCATCCGTTGAAAATATATAAGAACATTTATGGCATATATTTTCTCAGGAAACTACTTAATTTTTTTTTATATTATTACCTTTGAATTTATGGATACATGAGAGTGTTCTGTCAGTGTACTGAGCTTCGGGTAATACTAATGTACTTACGCAATTAAGTTTGTTTAGCGTGTTAGTGTAGGCTGTGCTAATCATAGGATGATGGCACACGAGACACTCCCTTGAAAACAAACAGAAAAGTATCCGATAGGTTTTCATTCAGAGAAAGTTTCATGTTTTACTTTCACAGCAGCATCGAACAAGCAAAATACCTTCCTGTTAAGCAATAAGTAAAACTTGAAAATGCCCAACTACTATTTTTGTCAAGTCAAGTAGTTCAAAATAATAAGACAAAGGAAGGAAGAAAAGGGACAAAAACGAGTTCTAAGAAACGAGTTTAGAGCCATAAATGAATTTGATTTGATGAGCAATTATGCTGTGAGTGAATGTTTCTGCTGATCGCTGACTTAACAATGCCAAATGGGCACGCCTAGGCATACGTATACTACGTAAAAATGAATAAATAGAAATCACACGTCTCCAATTTCTTCCTTCAATTGCAAATTGCAATTGATTTATTGCTGATGTGAAGAGTGCCGACAGATCTTTATAAAAGCGATGATTTGTTCAATTCAAATGTATCTTCTACTTTTTATTGGATTCAAGAACATAATGTCATCAAAATGTCATGACGGAGGAGAAAATAAAAAGTTAACATTAGCAGATCTGTGATGTCAATGTCAATGTAATTCTGGTGGACGTACAAAAATTGTGGCTAACTGGTTAATTGTCCATCACGGTAAGCGCCGAATTGCCCCTTGGTGACTTTTTGCCCCTTAGGAAAATTGACCCTGCGGAAATTTGCCCCTTAGGAAAATTGCCCTTTGCTAATTGCCCCTTCACTATTTTATCCTTCATAAAACAATTTATGTAGTAAAATACATTTTAGTAGAAGTCCATATAAAAACTTGGAAAAATAAAGATTTTTTGTCCACAAACCAATATAATGCATTAGCAAGCTGACCCAAGCCAAGTTGATGAATTTTATACAAAAACACATAGCTTCTCACATCACGTAACAAAATGTTTACATGACATGTACCCTCAATAACTGACGGCTTAAAAATGGTAGGTACACGTCTGTTAGTTTGTAATTAATTAGCAATGGTAAAACAACATGATAATTTACATTGTCATGTTTTATCAAACTAATTCAAAGTACGTAGACGTTTCTGCATGCCCTCTGCCCTGCCTGCTTCTTTCACTAGATTCATAGTAATTCAAAAAAACAAAAAAAAAATTAATTTTTGTTCGACAAAGTCACTAAACTAGATGATTTAAGAACTTTTACTTATCCAAATGCCCTGTGCAGTCTGAATACTATCAAAGCAAAATATCTTGCTTGCACAATCTACCTACCTGTGAGCCGCAGAAGGAAAAATTTCTTTTTATGAACATTTATCTGATACGCGTATACATACATACAATGACATAAATTACAGTAATCACAATGCAAACACATTGTATTTTACACAGAGAAATATAACTTTACCAACTGTCTATACGAGGTCACTGAAGCAATTAATTCTATACACGAAAACAGCTTTAATGGGCTAAGGCCGTCGTTACTGTCTTCCTCCTATCTGTTTTATTTCATTTATTCAGTCCGCTACTGAGCTACTCCTCTCTTAGATCCATTATAGAAAAAGAACCTTGTTCCGTAGAATCAAAGTAGAAAGTGAAAAGAGAAGAAGAAGACGACAGATTTAATTTTAGAACTCCACTTCAGTTACTCCATAATAGAGAGAAAGCCTTTTATAGCGAGCAATGAAATGACCGTATGCAGAGGACTATTTCACAATACCCCAAAACTGTCACCTTCAACTTATTACTTTCAGCCAAAAGATAACCAAAACGAGGCTCCAGTAAAATTCCTTCCAGCTGCGTTTCCTGTGATTGCAACAAAGTGATACCAGGTCTGTGTCTTATCCTATAATATTTGTCATTCTTGCTAAAACACAAGCTCAGTCAACTATCATTTATACTTGTTCACGGACTTGAACTAAACATTTTTATTTTGTCCCGTATTAGTAGTATTGAGCAAAACAGAATAATGCATTATAATAATATGGATTTGGCATGGCATATTGATTTAGCATAATATTACGAGACATATGTCCTATACAAATGAAAGCTCACATTCCGAATTCAAAAAGAATATTATTGTCTCTAAAGAGAAAACGAGCAACATGTGCATGGGCATTTGCATTGAAATATACGAATTATTTTACATCTCTTCGTAAAAAATACTGCCTGCTCACGTACATCAGTAACGCGAAGCAGAGAATTTCAAAACATGATAGTATATACATAGGCACCTACTGCCTACATATAAGTCAGGTTTCTTTGAATTTGAAACATCGTGCCTCACGTACAGAATTATGTCACAAAAATTGCGCCAAATCGACATAATAGAAGAGACATTAAAATACTTCCACTTACATATACTGGTGATAATGTACGCGGAGCATGGAGTGTACCCTTTCTTTCATGAACTAATGTCTGCATGGAATAGAAAGTGAATATGTTAAAAGTGGCAATGGTATTGGGATACACAAGACTACTCTTCACTTTTCTTTTAAAAACATAACAAAATGGAGTAACTGATAAATTTAATATTTCACAAGAACCTTTGTGAAATAGTAGTCTCTATTGCCGCATTGGCTCAAACTATCACCGATCATAGTCCGAGGTAAGCACGTTGAAATATATGGAGGAATTCGGAAACCACCTTGGGATCTTGAAGTGTTCACTTTATGCTGACCGCTGTCTTCATGCAAATCAAGCGTCGACCGACATGATTTTGCTCTTGCATTATACAACGAAACCAAGTCTATCTGGAAAATAATTACGGTGTATTTTGCCAGTTTTATAGACAGAAAGAAAGCAACCAGTACCAAAGAGCAAAGGGATCTGCAATGCAACAATCTGATAAAGATGGGGAGAAAATTTAAACTGCAAACGCGTATTCTTTTTGATTCTTCTCTTGTTCTTCACGATTTTACCACCAAAGCCAACTGCAACTCTTCCTATAGGTGAATACACGAAAGACGGAGATGATTTCTACGCTTTGATTTATGATCAAGGAGTTCAGATTAATTTTCCCTACATTCCTTCTGCACTGCACTGAGTAGATTGAGTAAAATTTATATTGTGAAGAGGATTTATAATCTATACCATTTACAAGGTGCAAAGTGCAAAATAATACATGTACAGATATAATATGTTGTAGAATAATACAGCCAATATATAAGAAACAGAAAGTTGAAGAAGTGTTGCGATTTCAAGCACCATTTAATACTTAAAAATTTATGAGATTTATGTAGTTTACTTGTATGTATTTGTGTTCCCTAAAACTCAATCCCGTGTGTGATTTATGATTTTTTTATTTTTATTTATACTTTGGCGTAATCGGATTTCTTCATTGCATTGCTCTAAATTCTAATTGCATTTCATCACAAGACGAGTATCATTCCTTTCGAAGGGATAATGACAAAAATACTATTGTTGATGTCACATTTTGCAACTGCAACATACTTATGTTGTAGCGTAGCATTGGGAGGCGTTATGCAGACTTATGTGCCAACTTTTCTTTCCATTGTCCATCTATGCTATGATATGTGTCGAGGTTCCTATGGTTGACAAAATATTAGTCAACATTCCGAAGTTTAAATGTGGGTAAAACAACACACGAGAACGATAATCTGATAGTGACGCCAGTGACGGTAATTCTCCACTTTTGAAGTTTCGGATGGATGGGTTGTGAAACCAAAACTTATACTATAGTATACTTGAATTTTACAAAATGGCAGACGAGGCAGCTCAAAATCAAAGCACAAATCGACCTTCTGCTGAGAGAAAAAGCGTTCCTAAAGAAGGCGCGGAAGGTATGTACAAGTTGTCACATGAATATGTCGTCATTTCAGCATGTTTTAATTAACTAATAGAGTGGTACTGCAACAAAAAATTTGCGAAAAGATGATTGCATGGTATATAAATCACGTTATATAAGTAGTGTACTTTATTCGTGTAACACAAATTCGCAACATGTAATGAAAAATTGTAATGTACATGTAATAAAGTACATTGAAAAATAAATTCATTCTTTTCAACAAATTGAATAGTTGCTGCCAAGAGGGCCTCAAAGAAGAATGAAAAATCAGATGAAGGCATAAAGAAAGATGGGAAACAAAAGGAAAAGGCTGTACCAGGAGAACTTGCTGCAACTTTGCAAAGCTTGTTTACACAAACTGAACACGCAGAAGCTCCTGCTTTGAAACCGCTTCGTCGTCCAAAGGTATACTTATGTATTTATGACTCGATGATAATATTGAAATTTTAGTGTGATCCCTGACATGACACGGTGTTAATTAAAACGACAATTATCACAGCTCATTTACGAAAACACCTTCCGTCTATGGCCATACCATCCGTTCAACAACTACAACGTAAAAATGGTATTAGAAATCACACTGGAGGAGATGCTAGCAAAAGTCAAGTACAAAGCTGACACCACAAACGATATGGCCATGAAGGTTGCAGAAAGGGTTCGTACTCGAGTTTTGAGCTTTAGATTTGATCGGTACGTAGTGTTGAGCTGAGAGACTTACAGATAGAGCTGTAAGCATGTGCCATGCACATGAAATTTCATGTCATGGCATGTAGACCACATAACATGAGGTACAAGCGTCATGCCATGCTACTTGACATGAAAAAATGTCATGTAGATACATGCATGTTACCTCGATTCCTTTATTACACTTGCAAAAATCAGCGACTAAACTAACTTCCAGTTCTGCACAAGATGGTAGCAGCTGCGCTCCAATACAGAAATCAGCTTGGCTTTTGGGGTTCATGAGGCAATGTTGAACAATATTGTTAACTAGCTTAACCACAATGCATAGTTACATAGATCAAATGAATCAAATTCGAATTAAAACCGAAATTGCACTGTGTTCATTTGATTTTACTTTTTACTGATTTCAAAGTAGGTTTCGTCATTTGTTAGCCACTTTGCTTTTAATTAAGATTATAGTTATTAGGCTGCGCTAACTCGTCTTGATGGAGTAAATTTCTGAAGAATATAAATTAACAAGTAATAGTGAAATATCGTAATGCCAGCACGTTGTGGTGTTTTAATTGTATGGAATGCAGCGCTAATCCGTTTTCTTAATTTTTTCTATGTACATGCATGTACATGGTATTTACTTGATGCATAATGCATGCCATGACATGCGCCAGATTCAACATGGCACATGATCTACATGACATGCCATGCGATTTTGAATTTACACATGACATGACACGGGATTTTACGCCATGACATGCCATGCTTACAGCTCTACGTTACAGAATTTAATTTATGGTAGAACATCTGTAAATAGCTTTTCATGTCAGTCTGCAATTTCTATAAGCTGAACTCAATTAAAAATTGCAGATGCAAGATAATTGTACTGGTCCATATCGGTCCGTTATATAGGCAAGGGATTCACATTGGAATGAAGTGTTTATGGGATCCACTTCGGGACACGTACGTCTCTCACACTTACAAGAACCCGTACATTTACTGCAACTGCTGCATATATGGGATTTATTTTGAATAAAATATCCTATGGCTTAAATGTGCCAATTTATATTGCGAAAGTAGTGGAAAAATTATTGATAAATCAGAAATTCTACATTTTCTGCTTTCGAAAACTACGACCATCACATAAAGGTAATGATGCAACTGTAAAAAATGCAGCTTGTAAATAAATTTCAAACCAAATTGAACTTGAGAATAAAATACAACCGAGTTTCAAATACTGTAGTTACTGTTTGGTAATAAAAATATATGACAAGGCGCCTCTTATTTTTGAAAAACATCACTATAATCAGCTTTAAAACATTCACGCAGTAAAACAGCAAGTAAAACCTTTACTTTGAAAAAACGCATGCGTCTACACTTTTAAAAAACAATAAACATTTTTAATTGTCACTTTTCAGTACATGCTTAAAATATAAAGCCTTGTGTTGTAAAAATACATACCATATCATTGCCGAGTTAAAGCTTCAAAAAAATCCAGTTCGTTTTTATGTTGTTTTACGTCTGCACACACTTGAAATACCATTTTATGCCATGAGCTAAAGTTGTAAGTGTTCATAGGAAACTTTTTGAGTAAAATGGAAAGCGTGGTAAACAGCTTGAATTTATCTTATGACCTACAAAAAGAAATGTTATATGAGTTTCTGCTTTTTCGCATCTCTTCAAGAAGTGCATGTTGCATTTTATTGCTTATTATTGTAATACTCGTCGTTCCCCACTCAATCTTCACTTAGCCCTTATTACTGTCATTTCAAGGTAAGCACAAGTCGTAATCTCACCAAAGTCAAACTGCAACAACAACTGAGTTGCTCCTTCTATCAATAGTTTTGAAGTTTTGTGGGTATGAAAATATACTGGTATGGTATTTAGATACCAAGGAAAGAAGATGGTAATAAAAAGAGAAGCACACACGTGTGAGTACCTAAGCGTCACAAGAACAACGCATAATATTTCACCATACCCATGTCGTCGTTTGTTATGTTTTGGTTAAAATTTTATTCTTCTGTATATTTTTATTTGCTTTTTATGTATGAATAATAATACCAAATTGCAAGTGTGCTGATGACAAAAATGAAGCTAATGGAATGTACGCAACTTGGCATAACTGTGCATTTTCCATGATATACGTAAATCATCACAGTGGTGATGATGGAATGGTAGTACGTTATAAGTTATAAGACGATTGGATTTAGGAAGTGGTGCGTTTGCAAATACTTAGGTTTTAGTTCTGGTGCAACGTGGTAAAAACACGTTTTACGACCCTTTCCCTTCTTCCCTTCCTGTCGACTTCTTCGCTCGCTTCGTTATATTTAATCAGTTCATATAAAAACATGCAATACAGGCTTGTTTGCTTCATTGAAAAAAATACAACTTATTACCACTTCTTGCATACTGTGCAATACTGCATGCACCCAGCCTATTCTCACGTTTCCTTATAAGATAATACCAAAAGCTGTTCATTGCAGATGCAGATAGCGCAATGGGGAAAACTGGCGTGAGAAATATTCGTGTATGAGCTTATATGAGTGTCCACTGATGTAGTATGATAGTATTTTATGCTGAGATTTAGCTTTTATACCATAAAGCCACAAGTAAGATTTTTCTTTAGCATTGCATTGCAACGTCGTAAGTGATGCTACCGCACCATTTTAACGTAATACATATTATTATGATTGTTGCTTTTATATCCAAGTTGTGTTCTTCAGAAAATGAAAAACATTTGCCACAACAGTAACGGGGGAGTTGGTATGTTGATATCAACACAATCATGTTTTCGTATGGATGGAGACTAAAAAAAACATTTTTTGAGTGAAAGCACACTGCAATTCCACCAAATGTAAAACATAACGATGACCATGCGACTGACTGAACATATAAGTATAGTAAAGGGCCATATAAAAATTACTTATTTAAGCGATAACATAAAGTTGTATGTCTAGTTTACTGGTACCGAGAATAAGTAAGTATGCTTGAAAAAAATGAGGTAAGAAAAACGAGTATTATACTCATAAACGTCAAATAACATTATCCACGAGAATAGGGTACATTACACTACACCCACAAAAACATGGGATCTAAAGCTTTGAGTTTTGATCCCGTGCAGATTATATACATCCTATAGATTTGGCATTGGGGAACTGAAAAGCAAGGCCCAGACAATATCCTGCCGGTTTGATTCACTAAAAAGCATGAAAATATTTGTAGCAGAGTTTTCTGCATTTATTTATGTAGTTTAGTTAACAAAGTTTGGTTTTTGAATCCTTTTGTGTGTCAAGTTAACTTTACTACAGCGTATAAACAAAAGCATGAAATTAAATCAAAACTTTAAATAAGCAGTAGACATTTCTATTTTCGAATAAAGGTTAGCGCTAGGCATGTACAAGATCGAGCATTGTATGCACAGACGGTGGCTCACTTGCACGAAATCCCATGCTTCCAGCAAGGGATAGATAGCGACTCATCATACTTCCCCGCAACCCTTCCTTTGTCGACGTCAATTTATTGCTTCACATGTAGCTATATAATAATATGTACTACTAATAGCGAAGTACGAATTTATCTTTGTTGTAATTACCAAGAAGCAGCACTAAGAATAAGTTGAGCTAACGCCTTTACTCTAGTGTTACATTAAATAACACATCACTATCACTAATGCCAATTGCAGCATCGAATGTGCATATTTTCTGGGGCAATGTGGAAACTCACGATATAAAATATACATTCTACTTTCTCTGATTGCACCCTTATTGATATGCCGCTAGAAGACATATAGTATTCAATCCATGACCCTCTTTTTGATTCGTTTCAATGCATTCTGTTTTCTGATTTTTCTATTAATCACTGGATTTCATTATTTTCTGATGAGCTTTTGTAATATACATGTCGTAATACAGACTCAACGTTTTACCAATCTCCCTCTCCTTTCTTTCATCTTTGGCTCTGCTTAGGCTATCCTTTTGAGTATGCTTTGTTTTTGTCGCTGAAATGACCACAAAAACCATCTTTGGTATGTCCGTGGACCGTATAAGGATTACTTTTGCGGGAAAAAACATACAAATCCTATCTTGCTTTTTTGTTTTGCCTTCCATTGTCCACACTATAGTATGCTTCTTGTTTACTATGTAATGAACCTGATTGTTGTTAGTTTCTCCTTCCTATTTTATCATCATCCTTTCATATGGCTTCTTGTAAAGCCTTTGCCGTTGGCTTAAATAAACCGACCAAGAAACAAGAAATGTCATATTTTTTTATTCATCTACTTCATTTTCTCTTTTTATGAGATCAATCTATTAGTATTTTACTCTTCTGCTTACTCTTAGAGCAACTTGGAATGAATGACTCATAGAGAAGGTATTAAGTTTTATTTAGAATTTACTTTAGTTTTCCTTGAAAACCGAAACAGGACGATCGAAATTATTTGTTTTGAAACTCATAGTCCTAAACCAAAACAACATTACTTACACTCCTTGATTTTTCAAAATTAATAGGGGACATATAGATGTGTGGTGTGATCAATGTAAATATTTTACGCTAGCTTCATTTTATATCGTATAAAATGAACAGAAAATTTGAACGATCACGATGAGCCATGAGCCTCCTACGCTTTTAAAGTAAAAAGCGTGTGCCTAGTTTCTTAATGGTGTTGAAAAATATTGGTTCGGTGTTGACACATGTACCATTATTCAAAATTACATGAGATATATAGGAAAGCACGAATTGCTAATGTGCGCATAAACTAATCTTAAACGAATTTACCAGCATACCCTCTAACAATAATGGCATTAAACCGGATTTTCGACATTCTTCATCCGGTTAGGTAGTTGGATCGTAGTTTATGTCAGCACGATCAGCAGTATTAGAAATATGTTGCGCTTCCTACCACCAATAAAAAAGGTCGTACGGTTTATGATTATGATTACTGCTGTTCTGTAAGTTACAAGATGGAACTATTTTTTATTGAAGTACTCAATGTACGCACTATGCGTTTCCTGGTTTGAGATTGAATGCAGATTGGACGGATAAAAAAATGACAAATACCCAGGAAATACCCTTTTCACCATCCTTTTCTATAGATAGTAATGTTGATAAGGCTCTCTACAAGAAAGGGTCATGCTGTGGATCATCTAGCTTTTTCATGTTCCAATTCAGTCGCTATATACCTAAAGTCACATTGTACGCAAAAATTTGTAAACGCCAAGCACAAAATGTTGTTTTGAAAGTTGTGAAGCAAAGTAAAAGCGGTGACATCGGATAGTACCGACAAACCCATAAACAATATGGTCATACATAGACGTTTGAATAAATTCAGCAAGTGATGGTGATGGTGGAAGATAACGCAAGATAATACAAAACGTGTCATGTGTGTATTTCCAATTTAGACCAAAAACAAAAAGCAAAAATAATTATTGCATGATACCAAAATGCATACACATGTATGTATATTTATTTTATGTCTGTCAGAATACATACTTGTTGTCATTTTAAAGAAAAATCTAGTGGAGGGATAAGCTGCTCCCACATCAAATTTATAATGACGTAAAATTATGCTTCTGAATCTAGTTACGCATTTTTGCATTCTTTTAGTCGTCCGTCGTGTGTGTCAAGTTGTAAATTATGAACTGATAAACCTTTTATGAAAGGATACGCACAACTTGGTTTCCTTCCTGGGTTGAAAGCAAATGATTCATGCCCGTCGCTGTCGGTAATTTTCATAAGATTATAAAAAAGAAAGGGGCTAACTCTGCATACTCAGCCATTTCAAAACAAAAAAGAAGTCATGTTTAATACGAATTTTCGTGGTGATAACTAGTTTGTTTGCAAGTTGTTAGATAAATTTGCTGAGATACATATATTCTGGTATTGGAATGGAATAAGCATAACTTTTTCCCTGAGTTTTAACCACAAGAGGTTATACTACCGTGTGTTGAGCAATTTTATGTCATTCAGTATAAGCAAGTTGTAGTAGCAAAAAAGCTGCTGATACAACTTTTCGAGTAGAAGAATATTATGACTTTCGTTCATAGTAGTAGCAGTAATCACGAACCAAACCCATTTACAAATTCTCAACTGCATTATTGTAAACCATTGAATATGTCATATTATACATATGTATTGTATGGATATACACCACCAAGCATTCACAAACTCATTTCATTTGCAGAACCAAGTTTATTGGCATAAAGGGCTGATTTCATATTTCGACAACCACAGTGGCAGTAGACCAAGACCAGAAACCACTTGCACTTTTTATGCTTTCATTCCGTTCCACTACATTATGCAATGGATGGGATTGGCATGATATTGGCACACGCGTATTAGTAAGTAGAAATAAATAAAAAAAGTGCCAAAGTTGATATTATTATTAGTTTGCATTAGTTTACTTGGTTGAGTGTGAGTTGAGTTGTAAAGAGGATGCTAATTCAACATGAATTTGCAAACACATTTAAGAATATTAGTATTCAAGTTAGCCTTTTTATTTCTACATAATCTATTGCCCTACGCTGCCGTCCGTAAGTAAATATCAGTGTAAATAGAAACATTTTCCATTTGCAAAATAGATCATACATCTTCTAGTAATAACTTTTTATTGACAGAATGACATCACATTCCACTTATGCAATGATGCAAAAGTATTACATTTGATAGGACTCAATTGTCAGTTAGTATTACACACACTTCTGAGCTCTGACTTAAATGCTAACTGGTGGGTGGACAAACCAATACTAACGATGCATAGGAGCATGTGCCAACAAATTGCTACAGAGAATATAATAGCAGGGATGACATGCGATAATATTTGGAGTTGTGAATTGATCAATCCATTAACTATGGCCCATTATTACCACCAAAAATAATTCCTTGTGTCTCTGAAAGTGCATGGTACGCAATGTCCGAAACAATACTTATACTGAACTTGGAAAGCTTAAGGACAGCAAAAGGCCTGACCAGAAAACGATGGTAAAGGGAAATTTCTCTCAAACTGAGCTGAATAACTGAACCTCAAAGGAAACATTTACGCCAACATTGGCAACATTCCTGAGATGTCAAAGGTATCAATTATTGTTGGGAGTTGGCACGCACGTAAATGGGATAATATAGGTGGGTAGGCATCGTCTTCGTACATGATTCCGATTGCAAACACAAAGACACGTGAAAGAGCTGAGCTGAATTAAATAAAATGAATATGGTGATAATGCCATAATTGCAGGTGAAGTGCACAAGGAAAATGATGACATGCATGCACGGTAAATTTCTGCTTTAACACTTGCTACGGTTTGCTTTCTCTATGAAATCGCTTGTTTCAACATTCATGAATAAATTATAGGGTTTGAACGGACAGTAAAGCTGTTTCTCATGCATTCTGGCATATAATTATTTGCATGAAGTGGAAACACATGTATCTAGTAACCGCTTCTTTCAGTTCCAGTTGTCAGACTACCGTAAAAATTCTGGATAATCAGCAAAGCTGCTACAGAGATTTCTGACGAATAACCGACATATGTATATATGGTTGTTGTTAGAACGTCATTGTATTCGTATCTTAAGTTTGTCAGACGAGTTCAATCGAATAATAAAAAATATTACTTTTTCCGCTTGTGGAAGAATATTTTAGTGATATCATCTTATTCCCAGCTAAACTTTTAGCACTAAAGCCATATTTGGTACATATTAAGCCTTACATGTCGTAAGGGTGACTAGCATAGAATGACGTTGATTTTTATCTGCTTTTTGTATTAAAGAAGCAAAAAGGTGAATTCGAATGCCTATACATAAGTAATAGAAATTACATAAAACGAGGCGACGCCTTATTTCTTTGAAAAAGTTAGCCGAGTGGGTGGACTGGATATTTTCCCCACTAGTGCGTGCACAAGTAATGATATGCAAGTAGGTATGTGTATAAAGGTAAGGCACCTTATTAAAGATGGCAAAGTTCAGGTAATATATCATCATGTATATTATACAAAATTACATTGTTCCAAAGGGATAACATTTCAAATTTATAATGATCTGCCTTCAATAGAATACAGTAGAACTCTGTGGGATTATTGAAACAAAATGTTATTTCATCTGGAAGGAAATATTAAATAATATGCAAACCTGCATTACGCTTGATTTATTTTGAGCCAGCTATTAATCTTTAACGACACTCTAGAGGGCGTCCTCTAACATTCCAAATTAAATTTTTCATTGAATAAACTGAATAAAGACGACAAGATTATAATAACTTACTTGATAGTGCTAACTATGAAACAATGGTCTGCGAACCAATGTGGTAATAAAACAATAAAAATTTATTTTTGCGGACCTACACAATATAATAGTTTTTATTGGCATGTAGGCAGGTATGCAGAAATTGCCATTAATGTAATGGGAAGAAAGTAACGTTGAGAAGACAGTTTGAATTTTTAGAATCACCGTAGCTGGCAATAGTAGTTATATACAAATAACACTTTTGAGAAAACTTTCTTTGAAAGGTCGATTTCTGTTACACCTGTGACTGTGACTATGAAGTACTAACAAGTTAGATCATAAATTATCGTTATCCACAGAAATAAAAGAGAGTGAGTAGATTCCTTAGCACATCTCAGAGGAATAGTAGAAGAGACGTTTAGAATACTGCATGAATACTAATTTTTTGGAAAACACTGTCTATTTATAGCTATAAATTTGTAGGAACAAAAAAGCTTACAAATAGGCAAAAAAGATTACCCAACTAAAGTATTATTGGCATTGACTATAGTTCGACACTTGGAACGGCACGAACACAAATAGTTTCTTTTAAACACGTTTATGCCAGCCGTCAAGTCTGTCAAAGCATCATCATCATAGGGAATACATATTATTATTTTTTATTGATACCAAAAATAAATACCTGAGTGCACGTACAAAATTTGTCTAGGAATGCATGCATGGGATTTTGGTTATATTTGCTTTAGTTGGAATAAATTTTAAAAAACAGTTCTTAAGCAATCTTACAAACCCATAAATATTCAAAATATGCTAACCTGTTTGTTGCTGGATAAGATGAGATCAGGTTACAGGTTTGCTACGTGATCAAAAAACCACATTGACCTTGCGTTTTAGATGATTTTCTAGAAGTTTATACCTCAATAGTTTTGTGCACTTAATGCAAGGTCTTAGATCTTGGTGACATTCATTAGACTAGACCAGTAGTGTGGTAATAGTCATGATTTCAATTTGTATGCATATTTTTTTTGGCACATACACGTTTTCAGTTTGTAGTAGGAATAATGCAAATATAGCAAGTCGAGAAAATTAGAAAAGAATGACACACACACCTTAAATTTGGGTAATAGCAAGCCTCTGTCTTTTAATTGTTGAATGTTTTACGTCCGTTGAGAAAACAAACTTGTCAATTGAATACATCAAGACGCGACCTACTTACATTTTACATCACCACAATTTAGGCTAAGAAAGTTGCAAGCTGTCCTATTTGTACTAATGTACGTAATTTTGAATACTCCAGAAAGTGTAGGTATCTACATAGTACATCTTTGCTATAAATAAACTTTCATTAGTTCAACTGTGTAGAAGTCACAATAGCACTGTCAAAGCTGTTCTTCAAAACTTTCATGAATGAGAGTTAACAAACGTCATAACTTCTAGAATGTTTCCGATGCTGATGTCCCTTTGTTTATTTCTTTCATTACTATTCATTAATGGAACAATTGAGATAAAGTTTATTAGAGCCACCACAACATGAAACTTCACTATATGTGTATTTCCCACGTGTATCTAATGTCACTGTATCGCTTGTGGACCTGGACTGACTTCATGCTGAGACAAAATTCCAGTTTATAAGACAAAGGAATTGCAATTGTATTGTGACAACCGGTTGGAATACCGTGAATGCATGCATCCAACAAAAACAACAATACTCGACTGCTACTCAAATCACACTGTAGCCCTCAACTGAATCTGGGAGTCTTTATCAATTCGTCAGCTCCTTTTTCTCGCTACAAAACCTAACTCTTTCTTATTCTAAGAAGAGACGAGGAGAATATTATAGCGTGAGCATGTACACCAAACCAAGCAGAAGACGAGTGTTATTCTCCCCTACGTTTTTGCACTTTGGCTGCCACTACTGCTGCCCATGCAAACTCTTTCTTTCTTTCTGGCTTTTGATATGGAAGTTCTGTTAAACGAAAAAAACTGGCAAGAACAAGTAGCGAGTTGTTTTTTAACATTTTTGTTAAACGCTGCCGTTCCCACATGCATGAGGGATATTTAGGTTTAGAAGGTTTCTTCAAGTAGCATGTTGGAATGATGGGATACGTCTGGAACTTGCGGAACCAGAATAAGAGTCCTGCATTCCTGATCCTGTGGTGGTTAGCCAGCAGAAAATTTTGAAAAAAAGACTGCCAAACAACAAAGTTGATAATTTTCGTAAAGTGAGGGTGGTATTGTGTAGCATCTTTTTTCCCACTCATCCGCATCCAGTACAGTCTTCCATTAAACTGTTTTGTGTAAAATTAAATTTATATAGGCACATTATGAATATGAGCATGATAATGATAATGGGAACATTGTAAACATTCCAATAATTTTAAGCCTTCACAAGACAAAACGGATATGCATATATTATGGGGCAAGCTAAAACCGTTTGCAAAGATGAACATTCACGAAACATTCATCCCCAGATGTTGTTGTAATAAAGTTCAACTTTTTACTTTGTACACTTTCATTTATTTCACCACACAAAAGAAAGCAAGAAGAGCGTGCACATTAACGTAATAATATAATATTATGCAAGCATTGTACTGTTTTATGAATATGTGAAGCTTTAATGGACGTAATTTCTGGATGAGAAAAGTGTTTTCCTGGAGTCAGTCTTCTCGTGATTTAAGTATGTATGTTGTGGACGTATTTAAGTAGTGTGTACCGTGTACGGTACATTAGCCAGTTAATGGCACGGTACGTGGCGACTACTCGCTCTCCTCACTTACTTTCTGCGTTTCGCTGTATGACATGTTGTCCTAGTCTTGCGTGTTCTGCAAAATAAATACAAATTTTGGTAGACACATCACATTATTATAACAAACCACTAACATTTATGGTAAAATGTAGTGCACATCAGGTCCATTCTTCAAAGAAAAGAAAGTAAAAACATAATACTAAAGTTGAAGTTCATTCAAATACAACAGGCAGAAATATTTACAACTATAAAAGGGAAAGAAAGATTCTTGTGTGGCTTTTGTTCCACAATGTAAGGACTGTGGAATATGTAGGTACAGAAAACTGTTGCACTTTTGCGTTTCATTGAAACAATTAAAACAAGAACACTAGAATAGAATTTTGCAGACTTGAAGACATACATACATAGGAAGGAACATGCATAGGTATATTAGAAGTGACAGAGTAGGCAGAAGTTTGCATTTCTAAACCAGCATTTACATTACATATTTGCTTATTACAAAACAGCAACTTTTGTACATAACGTCATATTTAAAGTACCAGAAAATGTCCCATAAAT
This sequence comes from Lepidocyrtoides sp. E14, assembly GCA_027743805.1. Taxonomy (NCBI): domain Eukaryota; kingdom Metazoa; phylum Arthropoda; class Collembola; order Entomobryomorpha; family Entomobryidae; genus Lepidocyrtoides; species Lepidocyrtoides sp. E14. Next base: position 7,314 of record JAHZMZ010001584.1, on the reverse strand, counting down.
CCATAATATTTCATACGCATGCAATAATTTTGAAATTAAATAAACAGGACGTTTTATTGTGATTTCTTCTAATCGTTGATGATATTGCAAAAACACGTTTAGGGTACGTATGAAAATGGCAATAGTTACTGCATGCACATTACATATTATAATATTGATTGTTTGCTATTTTTGGAGCCAACAAAATTTTCCGCAACAAACTAGTATTAGTATTACCTTAACATGCAAGTGCAAGTCGCACAGGTGGAAACTTAAAACTTACTAGATTATTCATATCAGCATTTGTTGTTTATTTATTCATCTCAAGATGACAATGTAACAGAAAACTAGGCGTTATTTTTTCAAGAAAATCGCAATCAAAACATGCCAAAAATGGATAAGTACAAACAATGTGTCATGTCTTAATATTAATTAGTTGTGGTGTAATAGTAAGATAGCTATTATTAATATTCCAAGCCAATAAAACGAGTGACAAGTGACAGTACAAAAAATTTTATTCAGTTGAATATTATGCCACTCTCACTAATATGCGTGTTTCACTGTAAAATGGCAAGTTAATGAAGAGTGGCATTATTTGTTGCAACAATAATGCACATAGCCTGGAGAGATGGACAAAAATAAATAGATTAATATTTCAAGAGTATGAAACATTTTTATGTTCTTGTCCAATAGTTTCATCCAATGTTCAATAAACAGACAGTAATTAAATCAACCTCAATATTATCATTCTTTTATTTTTGAATAAATTGGTGTCAACAATGAGCCGAAACGTGTATGGATAAGTCTTCACAATATATTGTACAGAACTCATGCTTTCACTGCCTAACCAGGAAAAAATAAATTTAACGTTGCACACTAGCCTTATTAAATTTAACGAGCTAGCTCCGAGATATCGGTACATAAACACAATACACGTATCGCATATATAAATATAATGCATCATGAATCTAACTTGAATATATTTTGAGGTATGTTGAGTCGCATTACTTAAAGCTAACCACATTTTCCGGTTTCCATCATTGTCCTCCCCTCCTAGTATAGTGGTAGTAGTGCTAGGAATTCCGGTGGAAATTCGACTAGTTACGCTGAAATAGCTTGTCCGGAAATTTGAGGAACTAAAAATTTGTCTTTGTACTCATTTCGTTACAGAGTGATATCGCTGCGCTGCTGTCCTTACTTTGAAGTCCAAAGCAAACCAAAACCAATGGACGGGAGACATGCGGGACCATTGAATACACCCCAACGTGCGAACAGTTTTCTTATCCGGCAAATTTCATCATCTTTTTAATCTCCAATTCCTCTCCATGTTACCTATGTTGTTGCAAAGAATAATCCAGCAGTAGCAGCACATGAACTTCAGATTCACATTCATTGCACGTCTTTACAACAATAATGTAAAGTTTACATGACATGTATGAAATGAAAAAGGGTTGCCTCTAGCTCTAGGTGCACGCACGCACGTGAATTTTCCTAAAGTGATGGTTTTCTAAATCTTTTGAAAATGTTGTTAGTTTTTTACAGTTTAATTTTTATTGCAACAATTATATAACCATAATCATTCCATTATAGTCAATGATGTCATTTACTGATTTGCAAATTAAATTTTCTAGCTGAAAAAGGCAACAACCGCGGCAAGTTTTGCCGGTTATAGTTTACAAAAAATCCGTGATTGCCATTATTATTCTTCACAATTTCCATACTTCTTTATTGTGATGAAACATTGCAGTAAAGAGTCAGCGTTATTTTCCTCTCATTAAAGCGTAAAGTAAATCTTGTAGCGTAACGAACGCATTTTGAAACGGGGCTACTACGGTTGACGATACTTGCCGAGAGTGAATTGTAATTGGTCAGTGATCTACCGTCAATCATTTCATCATGTCGTGGTTATTTGGAATCAAGAATAACCCTCCACAGGCACCAGATCCTGCTTTTGCAGACTTACTTTCTCCACAACAAGGAGGTGCAGGTGGTGGTGGTGGAGGGGGTGGAAATGAGCCTCCAAAAGATGGTCGAGTGGGCAAGGAATCATCCTACCGATTTGATTCTGCAGCTTTGGAAAGAGCTGCAGAAGCTGCCAAACACTTGGAAAAGTCTTCACATGCTAAAGAGGTTCCATAATATTGATAATTTATGCACATTACTAATGTTTGATATTTTGCGAAATGATTGAGGCAGTAAGGTGAGAAAAGTCAATGCTGAAGCGACCTTGAGATTAATATGACTGTTGTTATCGATAGGCACTGGAACTGGCAAAGATGCAGGAAGCAACTAAACAAAAGGAGATGGAATCGGAAATGGCCAAGTATCATGCATTAACGGAACAGTCAAAATTAGACTCAATAAGAGTAGCTGCAGAAGAACGACAAAAAATTCTTCAAGAAGAGGCTAAACTAAATAAACAAAAAGCACTTTACGAAGATGAACTGGCTAGGAGAAGGTTTAATAATCTCGTCAATTTTTCCAGCATTGTAGTGATTTTAGGTTTAGATTAGAATTGTCATCTATAATAATAATGTACTCTTGCATTATATTTCAAAAGGTACGCTGATCAGTTGGATCAACAAAGACGAGCAAATGAAGAGAGTTTGCGAAGACAGGAAGAGTCAGTTCAAAAGCAGGAGCAAACTAGGCAGCAAACAATTTTGAAAGAAATGCAAATGAGAGAACAAGAGAGAAAAAACAGAATCAAGGAGGAAGCTGAAGTCAAGGCCAAGGTAAATGCAACTAAAAGAATCATGATGATTTTCAATCTTAGAAAAGTATTTATTCTGGAAAGTCGCAAGTAATAATTTCAAATTTTTAGGTGGAAAGAGAAAATCGGGATATTTATTTGGAGCAACTTCGCCTTAAAGCTCAGGAATCTCGAATAACAACTTTGGAATCTATAAAGTATGTTTGTTTTTTCCAAGTCTTCCTAATCTAGCATCAGACCAGTTTGCAATAATAATGTTTGTCACTTTCAGAACGATAGGTTCCGTAGTCGGGTCAGGGCTAAGTGCATTCGTTTCTGATTGGGATAAAATGGTTCAAGCTGCTGGAGCCATGACGCTGTTAGCCTTGGGCGTATACACTGCTAAAAATACCACACAATTAGCTGCTCGCAGGTTAGAAGCAATTTTAGGGCGACCATCATTAGTAAGAGAAACTTCAAGAATATCACCGCTGGAGTTGGTACAACACCCCGTTCAAACTTCCAAGAAAATATTTAGGAAAACTGAAGAGGCTATGAAAGGTGTAGTTCTTAATCCAAAGTTGGAAGAAAGACTACGTGATGTGGCAATAGCTACCAAAAACACCAGAGGTAACAAAGGATGTTACCGAAACGTAATGTTCTACGGACCCCCGGGTATGCGTTTTCATTTGCAAAAAAAAAAATACTTTAAGGGAGTGTTTGCTTCGTGTCGTGTTTCCGTCGTCAATCTCCTTTCATTTGTGTTCACTAGTAGATAAGCGTACCTCCCGGCTGAAATTAGCTGAATTCGATTACTCGCAAACATGCAGTGAAGTAGCCAATATATGTGAGGGAATGAGTGGTAGAGAAATTGCCAAATTAGCATCATCGTGGCAGGTATGATTTAATTGATTTATTATGATACGGATTGATCCGTATTTACTACCATTCATAATGTCAATGAATATGCGAACGAGCATGCACAGTATTTAATATTCTGAATATTTTACAATTTAGGCGTCAGGTTTTGCCTCAGAAGACGGTATTCTAACAAAGGAAATGATGTTAGATCGCGCCCGTGACTCTGCTAAACAGCACAAACAGAAAACTGAATGGCTTGCGGATGAAGAAAAAGCAAAAGTTTTTGCCGTTTGATGAAATATTTCTTCGATATAGTAGTCTCTAGCAAAATTCCATTTTTTTAATCAGGGATGTGGTGCCTGCCTGCTGCCATATAGTCATAAATGTTAAAAAAATTATGTAGTGTATCAGTACATCAATATCTACATTTCCACTTGTGTGTAAGATGATGTGTGTATTCATCATCAAAATGATTCTTACGAGAGAAAAAAACAATTCATTATAAAGTCAAATATTAAATTAGTCTTTAAATCCAAATTGACGCTGTTCTTCACAGAGCCGTCTTAGGTGAAAAACTATAAGCTACAAATAAATAGTCAGAGTATAAACCAGAGGTATGACGTTGTTACCAAAATCAAATAAAGTTGCTATTTCTTTATCATCATACAACTGAAACAACATTTTTTGTCCATAAGTTCTGGAAAGTCATTGTTCTAAAACTATGTTCACTTCCTGGGATAATCGTTGCTGGATAATCATATTTAGGGGGGATGAGGGTTCAATAAATTAAATCAGTAATAGGTACATAATAGCCAGGTAATTGCAGACATGGCATACTACTCACTACTCACGAACTAACGTTTTCGTTGGTTTGTACGTTTATAAACTATAACACTTTATTTTTTTAACTACCACTTGTATAATGAGAAACGATTAAATATATGCAGGTGGTAACACGATCAACGATTGTTATTAAACTCCTTATTACAAAAAGGTACTATTTAATTGTAAGTAAATGCATCGCAGCATCGTGGTTAGTCATATTAAAGTCATGAACATAAAATCTGGGATGAAATAAAACTACCTAAAGTATTATAATGTTAAGGACATGACATGTGCACATGTCAGCTAAGCCGTTGCCCTTCATCATCAGTGGTTTCTTCAGCCTCTGTATCTAAAGCAGAATCTAATGAATTGAGCTCTTCTTTACTTCCTCCAATACCCTCCTCAAGATCTGCCCCTCCATCTGTAGCAATATCAGGATGGGGCAAAGCAGCAATTGAGGGCCTTCTAAATGTTCCAGAGTTACATTGTTCTATTGCGATTCGAAGCTGAAACGAGTTTATGACAATTAGGATTACACATTTCGTTGCATTAATACTATTATGACATGACAATATTTTGATTGTATAAATTGTGTATTGCAATAATTGCAACATGACATGAAATTTTGACTGTACCTCTTTCATTGCTACCACTCCAATTAATTTCCCAGTGGCTGTGACGTATGCGTGATTGATACCTAAAAGAGAGAAAATGGAATGAACCTTAAGTAGGGTGGTTCCTGCAACTAATTGGAATGGAGCCGCGTCGATTGGGCATTTAGTAAAATCTACAGGTAAGGCCATTTCTTCTTCTTCCCACACTTTTTGCTCTTCCGGTGACATGTCAATAACTCGTTCACTTGGCTAAAATTGCACACAAAAGTAATAAAGTTAGGTTTACCCATAAATAAAGCCAATAACTTAAGTAGGTATACGTACTTACCAGTTGTACTTTCTTTGGTGTCATCACCGGAGGGGAAGAAACTGGACAAGGACTTGGTGACTTCCTACCACTTTCTTGTGGCTCTCCTGCTGCCGTCTCTGGGTGGGCATCAGGTAGTTTTTCGGATTTCTGGAAAATTGTGTGAAAAGCAGACCGAAGCCTATCGTCTGCACCAGTCACCGTCATGTAAGGACCTAAACGACTTGGGAACTGCCTAAAGTTGTGAAGAGAGAATGAATTTGTCTTCTTCAAAATGGATTTTGGCGTAGGACTGAGAAGTGATCCAGTGGTACGTGCGTCATATGTCATTTGCTGTGGATCCGAGGAGCGAACAGACTCTGCAGATACTGCGTCAGGTTTCGTTGTTACAATCGTTGGAACCGGTATAACTTCAAAACGGGAAGGCCTTCTCTGCTGAAGCTCAATCATTCGTTGACGCTCCTCTTCCATGAATGCCTTTTCCTGTGCTTCTCTTCTCCATTGTGCTGCTGCTTGTATTCTCCTTTCACGACCAATATGCCGTTCTATAGCCTTTTTAGCGTCAAGAGATACCAATCAATATCACTGTACCCCAACAACGTGTGAAAAGTGAAAATATATGCATGTGTGTGTTAAAAAAGTAAAAATTAATGCATTTCAAAAATACAATGGCACCTTGATCAAATGTTGACGCGGAATAGAACCAAGGAGAATCATACCATCAGGACTATCCACTATTGGAAATGAGGCTATGGTTCTATTGTCTTTCAAAATAATTTTCAACTCTTGGTAAGTCATACTATACCAAATGAACCGAATATCACGGACCATAAAATCCTTCACAGTTATGTTGTAGGCTCCAGCTATGAACACGTACAAAAAACATTAAATCTAGATTAGGTTTCAAAACATAATTTCGTGAAACCAAACATAAATACCTGAACTAGAAGGAATGAAATCGGGTAGATACGGAAGCTTTTTGATCATGGAAATGGAATCGAAAATTGAGGGTTGAAGAGCGCCTGCAACTGCATTCGATATAAGAACAGCTATCATAACAGGAATGATGTGTGTAATTTGACCAGTCATTTCCGAAACAATCACCACAATTGAGATTGTTCGTGTCACTGCCCCTGAAAATGCAGCAGCACCTACAACAGCATACCCTCCTAAAGTTGACAATAGGAAAAAACGTAAACTCCATTTAGCTTTATGAGTAAAGAAATGGCAGACGTAGGTATGCATTTCCTAGGTCTCAAAAGGCTGAGGGTGAGGATATTTTTTTCTACAACACCACAGATATGCACTTGATGTGTAGTAATTGGTTATCTTACCTGGTACAACAGGCCAACGGTCTCCGGAAAAACTAATTCCATATGGAAACCACATATGCATGACTTCGCCAACTAGTCTACCCATCGCTGCTCCTACCTTGAATACAGGTACAAAGTTGCCGGATGGTACAGGTAGTGTTGATGCCACAATAAAGAGTAGAAACTGGCAAATGTTGGAAAAGAAGTAAAAGAAAAGAAATTTCATAGCACAAAGCTAAAATTATCTCTCGCCGAGTACATTCCAAAAACTGTGCTTTACTTACGGTGACTACACAATACACACTTAGGTTCACAAAAATTCCAGCATATGGGTTCACCCAGTGTTTCATTATGGACACTTCTTCAACAGTAAAATTATTCTTTGTCCATGAGAAGTTGGAAAAGAGTGTTAACACCTGAATGACAGAGTTAATTCAACAGAAACATAAGGAAATTACGTAAGCATGAAAGAATGCGTTATCACTAAACTGAAATCTCTGAGGTTGCAGTAATGGATAATCCATAATGGATTCCTACCTGGTCATGTGTCGTAAGATCTCCTGCAATGAACTGTCCAAATCCGAGTGGAAAGTTGGCAGAAGCAATGAACCAAGAAACAACGCAAGGATAAATAAAACGACTAGGGGTTCACAAACCAAGTAATAGACAGTTTAAGTATTTTGCCCGTTAAAAGACACTTAATGTGCTGAATTTTTGTTTTTT
>JAHZMZ010001583.1:0-17157 GCA_027743805.1 Lepidocyrtoides sp. E14 | reverse complement strand
CAAAGAAACAGCAGGCTCCATTAATATGCTTAAAAATAAGGAGCGAGTATTAAAGGTCCATAGAAGAAAAGAGCGAGTTATGCATAAAATAGTATGCCATTTTCCTCTACTCCATCTTGTTTCTCTCTCTCTCTCCGCCGAGTTTTCATGAAAGGAAGAAAATTACTATTCTTGTATAATAATGCACACATACTACCTATCCACTTGTATGGCATAATGATGGTGATGCATTACATAACAAGATGGGCATAACATATAACATGCAGTGTGGGATATTATGATGATAATGTTACTCTTTTCTTCTATTTAGGATGAATGAGATTCCCACCATGCCATTCCACTTTTTGGTGGAAATAATTTGCTTTTTTTCGTTCTCAAACTGTCTTGGCTTACTCACTGAGCCGTACACTATTTTTTGCCTAAAATAGGAAGAAAAGTAGATATATTTTGTCTTTGATACATTTTTTTCAATTTAAAAAATAAAACAAATGAGCATGAGTATAGTCACACATTTTATAGTTCATATCTGTTGTCGTTGTTTCTATCACACACACATCACAATAATGTAAAGAGGATGTAAAACTATAGTATATACCTATTTGTACGTCGTGCCTATATAGTTAGAGAGGAAGTTCACGGTTGTTGTTGGTAAAAATACTATACCATACACACGCTACACCCACAAATACAGTGAGTGCATTGTTAGCAAAGAAAACGAAGCAATGCTCTTTGCTTGAAATAAAATACCAGTAAAAAAATTTTACAATATAGTGGTAGCAGTAGTAGCATTAGAAGCAGCACAAGTAATAATATTAATGATGATAATCATCATCGTCATCTTTTCATCATCACATTCAAACTCAAGGACCATATGCCGTAACAAATAGAAAAGTAAGAAACACGACGTCGTCATACAGTGTAACGTAACGTGATGATTTGATGTAACTTCACTCTTCAAATGAAATACGCGAGAACGGTTGGAAAATGCTCACGTTCATGATTAACATTTTACTTTGTAATAACATTCTACTTCTGTTCTGTGTTCCTGTTCCTTGTGTGCGTTGTAGTGTAGTATGTAACTTTAAAAGAACACTGACAACGAGAACAGCAGACCAGACCAGAAACAGATGATGTTTCTATTTCAAAGAAAACTTTTTACAAAAAAAAGTTTTGCACTGAACATTTTTCTTCGTTAAAAGAAACCAACTGACATAAAATGGAAGAGTTCTTACATTACTACTACTATTACTCTTTTTAAAGTTGGCGTGTACTGACTGGGAAATTAAAGAAAGACGCTTGGGAGAGATGAGTTGATGGAGTTTGAAGAAAAAAACGTGCATTACATTTTCTATCTTAAAATGTAAGTACATTCTATGGTACATCCTTGCTGTTGCAGCCTCTTGGTACATTTTAAAGTACAATATGAATTTTCAAAAAATATACTGGACAACAACCAATTAGTACAAAACATCACGCAAGATGCTCTTAGAATACCGATACTCTTTTCAGTACATTTTGTATAATTTGCCAATGAATGAACAAAAATGAATGGCTACAGCAATGCCAGAAAAATTAGTCATCCACAACATTCAACAGCCACTAGTCATTATATTATATAGCCATATAGCATGCATACCTATTATCCCCCATGCACCGTTCTTTCTTTAATCAACAGTGCAAAACTAACAGTCTCGCAAAAAAATATTTCTCAATGATAATAATGGTACACCACACCATAAAAGGAAAACATTTTCTCTCTGGCAATGCTTGTGAATGATTCAAGTTTATTTTATGATGATGCTGTGAAAAAATGAATCATGCATTGAGGAAACACGTATCTCTCACAATAAGTAATGCATAGAAAATAATTCCTCCGTAATTGAACACAGCGATGCATTCTGACTGTATGTTAAAAAATGATGCAAATTCTACGCACTTACATTGCAATGCACTCACCGCACGCACTTTTTCTATTACATCCCTTTCATTGTCAGTGATGCTTATCCAAGGTGTAATTCTAGTAATATAAGTACTACATGGTACGTGTTTGCATAAAGTAATGCCAAAATACGGTTTTCAAGTACAGAATGACAACTAGAAAAAGTGCAATACTTAACATTCACTTCATTTTGCACGCTCACCACCACCACCACCATCTCTCTACCCCTTTACTTCCCTTTTAAAATGCACGTAAACAGGTGGTGTGTGGGGTGGTTTGTAGTGGCGATAAAAAATAAGGTTCGTTGCACGCACTTTTTAGAATGTGGATACTGATCATGATGATGATGATGATGATACGCACAATTTTGCTAGAATCATTTAGATTATTGCAAGTATGTTGGCTCATGTGCTATGTGTATATTGCACTTGAGTAAATCGTCCTGTCGTTCAGTTTATAGATGTGTAGGCTATGAAAAAGATTCATGATAATATTAAACAGGTTGAGTATTCAGATATGCCAACTTTGTATGGTCCTGATGCATGATTAAAAAACAGTCTGCAAAAATAAATTCCTACAGTATACCCACTTTACTTGGTTTACGACTCTACGCTACTTTTTTCTCTTCGGTTAATGTTGTACATATTCAACTATCAAGATTTATAATGCGACGTGCCTCAAATGTTTTACCAGAGTTTCGATTTGATACCCTATTATAAGTAGACTAACATGCGCAATATCATTTCGTGGTTTTGTTGTGAAAATGTTTCAACTTTACTTGATTCTACATATTAGCTTCTCATGTTTTATACATTTGCCCTGAATTGGATTATGATAATGCTGATAATTTTGCGACTAACAACTTCCTTGCACTTCCTTTACCTTTTTTATATTATTATTATTAGTGTAGATAAACTTGGCATTATGTACTTTTGTACTATGCAGCAGATGATAATGATGACTTTAATGTCCATCCACTGCAAATCTTTCATTAGAAATACACATTTTTCATTTCAATTCTACATAATGAATGTTTTCTTTGTGATCAGTGATCACAATCACTTCAAATCTTTACTGCTTTAACAGTTTAAATTTTAAATAAGCATTTAAACATGATTTAAACATTAAATATACATGTTCTTGGTAGGTATCGCCGTTCAGAATAAAAGAAATTTTCATACCTAAGGAACATTACGTAAACTTGTTTGACGTAAATTGCAAACCATTAGTAGCAAAAATTATGTGGCCAGCTACTACTTTGCATTAGTTTTTTAATAGTGCGATTTCAAAGCGCAATAGTAATAGTATGCGTAGTAAGTAATAACAAGAACAGTACACATATCAAATCAACCCACAAATTACTTTTTTTTCTCAATAACTCTACAAATTTATGGCTTGATTGGAATGCTCATGAAAATACAAAGAACATTGATTTTGCTATTGGCTATACGCAGGCATAATATTATTAGTAATTTGGCTTTGACTACAAATTAATTCCAACTTTCATCAAGTTCATTATCAATCTTACAGTAGTAGTTATTCAAAAACTCTTGCCTTTTCTTACTTAATCTTCCCACAGTTTTTTTTTCTTCTTCCTCACAAGACTTCCTACCGAAAACAACAAGAAAAACTAACTAAACTTTCATCATTGCTCCCGATTTTCTTCATCAATCAAATAAGTGATCTCTCAGCACTTCTCACAAACAAGTCCTTTTCTTCGTAAATAGCCACAAATAAAAGCATATTGCACTAACTTTCATACTCAAAATGCCTATTGCAATAGAGGAAACGGAAGTTAATGGATAAAATCCGTAGCTTTCTTCACTCATTTATTACCAGCAACACGCGTTCTACAGGCAAACATACTGTTTACATGCCAAGTGTCACTCACTCATCAACCCTCTCAGACTGAGAGTCTCAGTGTGTACCAACATATGTATTTAGCTGTCCGTCTCCACGCACTGGTATTTCAACTCATAGATGATTCTCTTGTCTGGCGCACACAGTAAAGACCGTTGTCCCAAGTGAAGCATCAGTACTCGTTATGTTTTTACAGTTTCATTAACCCAAAAATATATCATTACTAGCAAAATTTTATTGCCTATTACGGATGCCAAAATGGCAGTACATACTTTGAGAAAGTATAATAATATTCTGTGTACAAATACTAGTTTGCTTATCCACATTAAAGCAATCTTTTACCTTTGCCATTGCTATTTTTATGATAAACCTTAATATATCGTAGATTCATACGTTCTCTCTGATTGCGTAGACGTGCAGAATAATTTTGTCTATATTCTGAGTCAGAACTTTTGACATGCCTCATACTTTCCAGTTGCCTTTATTACTTCACTTGAATCATACAACAGTTTTCACCACCATATAAAGCAAACTGATTTTGATGTTTTAGTTATATTGCCAAAATGATTTCTAATATGCACAGTGAGCTTTAGGGAAACAGTGACGTTGTCTTTCAAGCCATCGTGCTGCGAATGACTGCGCAACGAGATGAGAAGACAGCTCCTAAAGTATATTACCTATGTATGTTTCTTTGCGATTGCACATATAATTATGCTCCTTTCTTCTTTCTTCATCTATGTATCCGCCACGCTGAATGCTTATTCTCGAATTTCATCTTCCATCGCACATCAAAAAACACTACGCAATCTATTCATTGCGTCAGCAACAGCAGGAGCGTATATGTACATATCCATTTAAATCCTTGAAAATGAACAGCAAGAGATTGGCCGCTTCAATGTATGCCACCATACCATTATTTTCAGCTTAGCAGATTCGCTCAACGTATGGCAAAAAATGGAATTTTCTGATAGAAAAAAATGCAGTATTAGTAAATGTCGAATTTTTACATGGTCCATACTTAAGTTTTTGAATGTAGGTGAGCACATTTAGCAACACTGGATTTTTTAGTGTTAAGAAAGAGAAAAATTTGTGATAACTAGGACTAGGATGCAAATAAACCCTCTCAAGAGCCAAGTAAGCATGCTAACTGAAGATTATTGTTATTTTATTTCATCAACAAGCCACATTCCGTGGTGTACGCAGTTTTTTTTATCTTATATTGAGAAAGAGGCATAAAAAGTGAAATATGTAAGAAAACACTGACAGAAAAGAAAGGTTTTCATTCTATTTTTATTCTCTCTTGCAATTATAGAAAGTGCTCACCATATATCCAACATAACCTTACAAATACTTCTATATACATACACGAAGCTCATCTGCTCTTGATTTTATTGCTTGGATCTCTTTCGTCATAGTACATACGAAGAGTCCAGTCAAGTCCAACAATGCACTCCAATCCTTCTCTTTCAGATAATGATACAACCAGCATAAATGTAAAAACAAGTGAATTGTATCCAGTTGTGATGCAAGATGTAGAGCATAAAATAGTTGGGTACATTTGCTCACACAAGAAATTGCAGCAATGTCTCTGTCTCTCACGAGAAGACACGCCACACTAAAAGCTTCTATAGTGAAAATCAATACTCTGCTTTTTCCTTCCACTCATTCACACAGCCAACCCATAACCAAACCAAGCTTACTCAATGACTCGCTACATAGTTCTATATAGTAAAAATAAATAGACACAGAAACAGGCCAAGAATGGAATGCATTTTTTTGGATAAAACGGATCCACTTTTATTTTTTCAAAATTATGATGTACTTCCATTGGAATGGTAAAAGATGACATTTTGCGATTGTTGTAAAACATAATGCATGCATATGAAATTATATGTGCTTTACTACGTTTTATACATGTGAGATGCACATTTACAAAAAAAAATTAACACAGCTCAGAAACTCAAAGTAATAATGAACAACATTAGTCCTCAGCTCATTTACATTATTCATTCATTCACATTTACCACAAAAAATGACATGCACCATGTGCTTAATTTTACCTTTCTTATTGCTTTGATATTGTCAACCAACACGCACGAAATAAGAGCAGCCTGGGCCTGTTTTAAGTAGCTGTACTACAAAGACTGACTGATTAGTTTGGTTGAGTGAGTTACTTTTATTACTCGTTCTCTTTTCACTTGCGAAATAAGTATCACTACCGGCTGCGACGGTGGACTAATAAAATCTAAAATAAAAACGAGCTTCATGATGATAAGAGTGGAGAACCCACTTACTTTCTACTTCTACGCATACACTTCTCTAGGAATAGCCTTGCATGTGGATATTATACACACAAATTTGTGTATCATCATCATTCTGATATCATCACATCATTGTCAGAGATGTGTACATACATGGTAAAATGGTAGCCTCAGGGAAGCAGCAAAATCCTACTTTTCCTTCCAAATCCATACATGGTCGCATTATTTTGTAGTGGAAACATCCTTCCACAAGCGTCGCCACATCACATCACATCAGCCCTTCCCTATCAACAAACTTTAACACATCAGCGGCAACAGCGAACATGATGGAGCCAGAGAAGCGAAACACGACAACAAAATGAGCAAGAGATGAAAAAATGTGTGCACCATATCATAATCCAGCAAACAGCCGAGGTTTTTTCTACACTGACAACTATGCTTTTATGTGCTGCTGCACATTTACTCCAACTGACTGGAGCTCGTCGTCGTATGTTAGGTTATTGTTACTGTTTGTTATACCACTGGAGAAAAGAAGCAGGTCATATGAAATGAAATAAGCTTAAGCCAGAAGCACAAAACTCATTTTTCAAACCAGCTAGAAAGATGAGATGAGAATGATGAAGAGAAAAACAAGAAAGAGCGAGGGAGAGAGAGATAGAGAGACCGGTATATAGTAGTATAATTTTATGCTCCAAAATATGTTATTTCAAAAGTTTCTACATCAAATATAGAACATGTTATACATTCAAATGCCATTGTAGATTTCATACACAGAGCGGCATGATTATTACGATAAATCTAATAGAAGCATTATTAAAGTTATATCCTAAAAAAACTGTTACATATACAGAAAAAGAACAGAGATAAAAAAGACCTGCTGGCAGCTTAACATGATACATATAATATTATTATTTGTATTTTATAGTAGTTTCTTCCTACGTCGCGTTATACAGCTAACAAGATAGATACGGTAGTAAAAATAGATAGAACAAAAAGCTCCTATCTGTATAAGTTTGCCTTAACATCTTTCCGGTTCCAGCTATGTAGCTCTAAAGATTCTAGTAGCAATATCGGGTCTATTTACTTATTACATGTATTATTATTACATTTATTATTCTCTTGAAGGAAGGCAACAGTGGAGCAGTGGCACAAAGCTATATGGCCTTCTGCATGCACTTCCTCCTGGTGTATAGATGCTACTGTACAAACAAAACACATATTTAGGTATATCAGTAAAAAAGCTACTACTACTGGATGATTACATTAGTGTATATATATACCAGCTTCGATCATCACGTAGGCCAACAAACCAAAAAATAATATCTCAGAAACCGTCAAGAACTGTCTGTGGGTATGTAAGTATGTATATATGTAAGTGAATGGATCGACTCTGCATGTCTTCCTAATAGGTAGATAGGTATAAAGGAGATTTGAAATAAGAAGAGCCAACGTTAAGATGAAAAGATTTGGAAAAAGAGAATGCCTAATATCATCTCCTCACAATTTCTGTGTATATTGCATAGAACTGAGGTGATGTCTCGTGCTTCTCCTGCAGTAGCATACAGACATACATTTTCATTTTCATCTCTTTTTATAAAAACTATAATATATATACACCCAACAACCAGCCCTACTATTTTCTCTCTGCCTATTTCTTGATTATATACCGTCATCATCATCATCACCACCACCAAGCATTACATTTGGAAAACCACGGGTTACGTTATACGTGCTGCTGGCGCTACATTCTACACGATCACGTTTCTTCGTTTTGCTACAAACCGTGCAGTATACTATGCTCGCACAAAATATAAAAAACGACAGCTACAACAAAATCTCATAATAATAATAATAGAACGGTGATGATGGTGGAAAGGATGGAATAGAAAGAAGAATCCACACAGAAAAAGAGTATAAAATGAGATGTGCACCACCACCACCACGACTACTACCAAACACTTTTTTTACTTACTTACTACTTGTGTGTAGGTATATGTATACTCCATTGTGCACGTACGTTACGTTAAGTCAAAGCTAAACGAGAGCTACTTTGTGTGAAAGAGGAGAACAGGCGAATATCACATCTTTCGTGTCTCTCTTTCAGCAGCCACCATGAACAGCAGCACCAGAGAAGTGAGCATAAAAAAAGAAGATGAAAAAGACGAGAAGAGAGAGAGGGTTCGTCGCACCCTATATAATCCTCCTTTTTGGTTTCTCTGCTTTAGTCTATAGTAAGTAGGTGTTGCATGTACAGATATTACATACATGGCCAAGGTATGTCCTTTCCTCACATTAAGCAGTAGTACCTTTATTATATTGGCAGCAAGATTTTGATAATACAGAAGCAAAAAAGTCCCAAATAGATATAGCATTTTTGTATTTATATACTTGGTTTATCGTGTAAACTACTAATATATTATATAGTTTGCTATTCTGTGACTGTGACCATGAGGGCATATAAAAACGTAGGTAAAATGAGAAAAAAGGTTTTGCCATTTTTTTCTTATTTTCCTTCCTTCCAAAATCCCTCCCTACACAGTACACTATCATCATCATCACCACCATCAACTTTTCTCATCATCTGATTTCTTCCCTGTATGGTAAAAATAAAATGTGTTTGCTCCCTCCAACTGAAACGTCCTTTTCGATATATACCTGATTGGCTACATGCATACATATAAATAACAAAGAATCATCATCACCTTTTGCATTTATTGGCAACGTTCGCGTTCCACTGTCTCGGTGCTATTTTTTACGTTTCTTTTGAAGTATATTCAGATATAGGCCTTCTTCTAGCCAGGTACACAGACTTTACTGCCTGAATGGAGTTTTTACACCGTATCCTTTTAGTTACGTAGATGCAAGATGCTTAAAATAGTTTTTGCAATGCCTATCAATCTTTTCAACTGGATGGATATTTTAACCAAACTTTATACTGCGTTACTCTAAGAAATGTCTCAAGATTCGACGTGTCACTTCTCCCTTACGCTTTCATTTCATTTTATCCCCATCTTTTTTGAGACAGGTAGTTAAATACAAAATGTTCTGATTCGAAGTCGCATCCAATGAGATATTATACTTGTAGAGCCTGCAACGACTGAGTCTCAGACTCTATAGATAATATTACCTCAATGGTCGCATCACAATCAGAAAAAGGGGAAATGTAAGGGTTCCTTGTTGGTCACAAATTCCATTGTTGTCCCAGCCAACTCAATAATATACTATTACGACTCATTTCTTTACCTTTGGTTCTCTCAATATTTTGTCAATACCTTCGTGTCTTTTAATCTTTTCATGTACAAATCTTTAATCTGATCTTTTAATCTTTTCATGTCGTGTTTAATCTTTTCATGTACAAAAACCCATGCATTTATTACCTCTTACATTTCAACTGATGTAGCAATTTCCATTTTCTCGCACATTCAGTCAATTCCGATCAAATTATTGGTGACAGAGTGACAGTTAAGTATTATTATTATATTTTGATACGTCCGAGAAGTATGTAGATATAGACAGGCTCATTATCTTTTGGGGAGACAGCATGGCAGCACGATGAATTCCATGTGTGTACATGAGTTTTCCTTTTTCCTGTTGTAGGTAGCCTTGATTTGATGAAGCGTTACCGTAAAGAAGTAGCAACAATAGAACGTTCCAAGAAAGTAACAAAAACCGTAACTTGCTACACACATACAAACAAGCGACAAAATTGACGATACATCATCATTATGTAACGACTTTATGACTGTATATGTCTTATTTGCGCCAAATTGTTTGCTAGCAAGAGGAATTGAAGAAAAAAGGAGAATGAGAAAGGAAGATGGATAGACAGGACAGCAACAAATCTAACATGAAGGAATCACAGCCAACTAAACAAACATGCTGCTTTTTTATATTTTTTTATCATCAAGCCACTTTGTTGGATGTACTTGTCTGTAATGTTGTAAAATTTCTCCAAAAAGTGTACAACCAAGTGTCTATGTAGCATTGAGTTTAACAGGGTACAGATCCATACAACAACATCAACAACCAACTTTATTTCTGTTTGCATTTGGCAATAAAAATGTGACTAGCACCAGCTCTACTGCACTGGCTCGGGCGGATCGATAGAGGAGACGGGTTGCTGTGTTAGTACATCCGTAAAGTAAATGTAATGCATGAGTCTCAAGGGTTGCAAACACAACCGAAGGGGTGAGTATAATGATGTAATGCAAGTAGACATACGTACATACGTTCCGCTGTAGAAAAATGTTCGCTGGAGTATTGCTTGTTTCGTTGGGATTAATAGTTTCAGGAAGGAAAAAGTCTGGAAGATTATTTGCAAGATCAAATTAGAAATCTACGCCACTTTGACCTTGAAAAATGATATTGCTTCTTCTGGAATCTTTCTAACATATCATCTTATTACACTTTCAAATATTATTTAAAGTGTATGCGGTCTTAAATTTTTCATTACATTTTTGATGATGCCAATAATTGGTAAATGTCACATATGAAAGCATTACGGGCACACAACTTGATTTAAAATGTAATAATTCTGATTTAAGATACAATAGAATATTTGGAGGTCACATTGGCAGCATTTCAGTATTAGCGAGTCGCTAAATTTGTTCTTTGAATAGAATAATTTCAAACTCAGTTAAACCTTAAAATGTATTTACATGTTAAACTTTAGCTAAATATATTTTTTTTATTATTTTAGTTAAGTTATATGACGCATTTTTTAGAATGAATTCTGAAATCTTAAAAACGACGCTAGAAACAGGTACAAAGAAGAGTAAATACATTATCATGAATAACGACTGGAACCGTTTGAACATCTTAGCGTGGTACATTTTCATTCATTCATAATTATTACTACATATACTCGTTTACGTTATGCAGCTACAACCCATTTAAACTCTCCAGAGGCTCAATGGCAATAATATTTCAAAGGCCCACACAGCCACCACTGCCGTCGCCCAGACAGGTCATTGCTTTACTATGATTTACTCATCTCACAATATTCGCGTGTCCTACCCTTATTACGTTACCGACACTACCTTTTTCCCAGTTCTGTACTCTGCCTCTCCTCTGGGGGAGCTTGAGCTCGAAACTTTTTCGCTGCCAGGCCGTATCGATTTTTTTATACTTTTTCTTGTACACATTTCCCGTGCCTTTTGCTTGTCTACGTGCCTTATCCCACATAGTAGTTAGTTTTACGTATTTTACAATACAGCGAAACGATAGGACGAAAAGTCTTTCGACAAAGAGCATCCCTCTTAGTTCGGTCCTCGGTTAGTAGAAAAAAATGAATAAAAGCTACAGAATGATTTTTTTCTCATTCTTTATCGTCCCCTTGATAATTTTCCTTTCCTGATACATTTTAGATACTCTACTCTGTGAAGTGGTTAATGTAGCGTGCACCCATTTCATAACGGAAAAGGAATTATTCATATTATGTAAAAGATCCTAAATGATGTAACCTGTCACGTGAACATGAATTCCATACTATTCTACTCTACGCTACAACTACACATTACTGCACTCATTGAACAATTTAGCCTTTTCATGAAAAAAATCAAATGTCCAAGCTTATACATACCAACAATTTAAATGCAGTCAGTATGGCTCGCAAGCAAAACACGTTTATTCCCACAAACCGCAGGTGCATACAGCTAATTGGGGGTCTTTTGCAATATCCGCTATTTATATAAAACGAGAACAGGGTACTTGAAAAAAATGTTAATATCGAACCATTCATTCGGTGAGTTAACAGTTAAAGGCATTCATGATGAGAGCTCCATTCTACGTTTAAAGTATTTCCGTCTGCTTTCACCATATTATTCGATACAGAAAAGAGAAATTGTGTAAGGATTCAGTACGTCATCATCTATTTAGTACTGATTACAACAAGAATTACTACTCAGCTGCCACTAATAATGTCTGGATAATTTGTAGACGCAACACACACGGTTCGACAAATAAATGTCATTTTCTGAAAGTAAATACACTGTTGTGGCTATTTTTGGTGTGATCATTGAGACAGATCTGGAACGGCATACCCGTTGAAATTCAATGTATAAATTTACAAGAGCAACGACTTTGCTGCGGCTGTCAACTTTTCATACGAAATGGATTCCATTAACTGGAAACAATACAAGTAATCATACTGACACAATAAGAGAAACCCAATTTTCTCTCTGGCTTTCAGTTCACTGCCATTGTCTTTGACAAAGGCAAAAACAAACATCATAACGAGACAGGACGGATGGATGGTAAAGCCTAAAAAACTAATGTGAATTATGTAGCTTTTCTCCAGTATTTTGCTTTTCGTTTATACTTTCCCATGTACTTAAAATGCCATTAAAATTATGAAGTTTCTACAGATTCAATGTTTTGTCAGTAATAATTCAGTAATTCTAAAGAAAAATGTTGACATAAGCATCAGGAATAATCAGAATAATAGCATTCACAGCAAGGTTTTATCCAGCATAACTGAAGTGAAGCTACAATAATTGGAGTACAATGTTTTAAAGCCAACAACATGTAAAGCCTACGTTGATTTTTGTGAAATGAGTCGATTTCTCTTACAGTGGCCACTTTTTCTTCATTATCATTCGCAACCACGGTAGCATGAAGTGTAAGTCCACGCAGTGCTTTCATTCTTTTCAATTTTTGCGTTTCTTGAGTTGAAGGATTGAGAAATAAACTGACTGAAAATGACCAAGCTCTTTGTTTTGTACCATTTATTAAAAAGCGGCAGAGATTTGGAAAAAGTAAAAGGGTTGGCTTACTGATGAAACTAATAGCGAATTTTCTCCCCTATCGCACCATCATCATCGTGCGTGACTTAAATTGTTGGATCAATAATACTTCCGACTTTTTCTTACAATAAGCTTCCCTATTCATTCGATTGTTAATGCTTGAAATATACTTCCACAACCAAGTTACTCCTTGTTGTTTTCTCTGTCATCTAACATTTTCATTTTTCACCCTCTCATATCACTGCCTTCCTTCTCATTCGTTGTCTGATTTAATCCAACTCAACTGAAGCAAAAGACAACCTTATTACGTTTTTACTGCTTTACCATCACCGCGATATACATATAGAGGGTTACAAAATTACCGGCTCTCCCCTTCTTCACCCACCCTCTATTTTCCCACTAACTTGCAAGTTGAATTAAAGAGTTTTTTGCAAATTAACATTGAACGAACATTGTTGAATGAAAATGGGGATGTTCTTCACTGATAGTTTGAAAAGAGGTTTGTATGATCACTGTTATACTTTTGTGGTAGTGTTATAATATGATATTTTTTGTATCCATGCACTGTGGTGCTGTCTCTGTCTGTACATCATGCGATGGGTTAAATTATAAATGACAAGTTGACCGCCAGGCGTCAACGCAGATGTTATTGTAATTCAGTATATGCCATTCCTTTCCACTGCCACTTTTGTATTTTTTGTACCAACATATCACAGACTGTTCTTGGCCAAAGCCTACTTTCTGCACTTCTCAAAGCAGGAAATTGACTGGGCGTTCTTTCCTAAATTACTTTGTTACCACGTTCGTCTGTTACGAATACCATATACAACTAAGACACATGAGTGAGTACAATATTATGTAAAATGAAATCAAGCAGATTTGTATTAAGCACACTGGATGCCGAGTGATTGAATGACCTCACCAAGTTCATTAACATTGTCAATGTTGAAACCATTACGCATCATCATTCAGCAATGCGGTTTTCGTAAATTGCAGTAGTGCTATATGATTATGCTATCGTTTATATTTGCTACAAGTATATATAAAATAAATGTAACTTTGCTAGTCAACTTATTTACATTAGTTTATTTTATTGTAAACATCCAAACAACATAATGACAAATGCAAACACAGCAATCACCAAATAAGTCACCACATCGAACTAAATGCCGACCTGTCAGAGGTGAATTCACTCTTTAAAATCTAGATCCCGCAGTCAGTAGCACAAGTTTTCACTTGAATAACAAATACCTAGGCGTCGTTAAAAGTGAAGTTAGTTTGCTTTGGAATAGCATAAGTGCAATGTGCATCATTGCATTTGCCCATTGATGATGTTTGTCGAAAAGACATAAAATGAACTTTTTCAACTTTTTAAAAATACACATTCATATCCACATTTTTTCTACATTCCTCCTTACGTCCCTCTCTAACTAAAAAAAAACTCATCTATTGGATCTTTTCAGTTTGGCACAGTTCCAGTCACAAGTATCATGGCTTACATACTTCAGCCAGTTAAGCTTACACACAAAACAAGTGACGCATATTTTTATGGATTGCTTTTTATAAATAGAAATAGACTAACTTATTGTAAAGAATAATACTTAATAATATTTCCACTCTCACACAGTTTAAAGGTTGTATGCGAGATCAGCGCGTAACATCTTTTTTCTCTTATTTTTTGTACGTAAACACAAATACAAGAAAGAGGATGCAACAAATGTGGTGATGACATGCAGGAGGTATTCTAATGCAAAGAAAAATGCACAATCATCATTATTACCGGATAAACCTTTTTTAAATAGGACAGAAGGAAAAGACATCCCACAGAAAAAGTGTCTCTGCCAAATAATTTTTTATCTGCCAATAGATACAATGCTGTAGTTTTTCTAGAAAGATTACATCTTAAGTAGTGGCACATCATAGTTTTATACATCATTTTCCTTGGCTTAAATTTTGTCTGTTTGCATTTGTTGATGTTGTTGAGAAATGCCTGTCAAAAAGGTAACCTTTTTTGTTTTTCAAAGGCAAAGCTTGCCAAGGTGCAGTTGCATTGAGCTGTGCAAAACACAATGAGACGGTACTCTTGCACAATACAATGTATGTATATTGGCATTAACTACCGGTGCGGTGTAAATTAGTGGGTTCAGACAGAACAGAACTAGAATCTTTGCACCAGCATGTCCACAATGTGAGAAAGATGATAAATTACTAAAATTGCTGTTAAACTCAGAAAGGTGATATTTTTCGAAATATCAAGCAATCGTTTTTGTTTTGTTTCTACTTGAATTTATAATTCAGTGAACCCAGTGAAATGCATAAGTCTGATATAAAAGAATAAAACAGGAGATTCCTTTGTTTGATCTCAAACTATAGGAAACAGCATATCTATATAAATATGCACATTAAAGAATAACAGAAACAATCGATTTTTTGTTCTACAGCAGTACAGCTTTACTTCTGAATTGATCATCTTTAAAGTAAACATCTGGCAGATACCAGCTCCATGATTCCGTATTCAATTAAAACTGTTATAATCAACTGCAGTCAAAGTCAGCTTCTGTTTCAACATAAAACATGTATCACGCATCCTGTTTTTTATGATCTTAGCCAGCCAGCAAAAAAGATGAAAGTGTTCCATTTCCATATCCTCTCGTTATTTTTTTTTTTTTTTTTTTTTTTTTTTGGTATTTCTCACATAACCCCGTTTGCTCGACACACCAGCACTACTACAGGATTCCTTCTATGCGAACGTTTTTTACCATTTTTGCGAATGTGAAATTTTCTGTTTCTTATTACGCTGTCCACTTTACCCTTTCACCAAACACAAAATTATTATTTTTTTGCTGTTTAAGTTTAATCAAATTCTTTTGAGTAGATTCATATGGCCTTTCATTCATACGGACTCGTTCTAATCTTACACGCATCCACTCGTTAATTCAACATCTGTTCCTTTTTATGTCTAATTCTTTAAGTTGCATTAACGTGAACACTCGCGTCAGTTTCTTTTAGTTGCAGATGTGTGCGTGTGTGTATATGCTTTAGAGAAACACTTATCAAAGTATTCCTTCTACCAAATTGCTATTGACAAGGGAGTACATACTGTACTGTAATATACCTACTCTATTCATTTAATTTACATATTTTTCACACAAAGTCCCAACAATTTCTCCATTGAAAAATATTACGTAGTCATTTCAAACAATCCACTTCCTGTCATTAAGAATAGGTACGTAATGTATGCATAATACGCAGTAAGAGTGGTAGTGGGTCAACAGAGATGCAAAAAAAAAGCAATTAATCGTATGTATTTTTTATGCAACCCATGCAATCAAGATTGCACTAACATGTTGTTTCTGTACTCAATCAAATGCTAGTGATGATAGCACATAATTTAAAAGCAAGTTGCAGAAAGTGCAAAGTGCATTATAATAATGACTATTAGAGTAAATTGGTTCACTAAATCATTTTTTCGTTATAATTATATTAAGGGACATATATTAGAAACCAATCATACTCTATGTGAGTGAATGATTGGTTAAAGTACAAGTGGCGATGAATACAAATTTATTTTTACAAAACATTCAATCATGCTGAACCGCCCACTTTTTTACAACAAATGAAATACAACTAGACAGACAAGTTTAAGCCAACTGAGCAAACACATTTTGATAAATGACTTTTTATTACAAACTAGCCATTGTAGAATTTAATACATTGACAGCTGAGGGTACGTGCAAAATTTGTTGTAATTCATGTACTGTGCTATCTCCGTGTAACAATAATTGACTTTTTCCAGTGCGTAACTTTCCAGTAAAATAGTAGCACAAATAAATGCAAAATGATAATGATGATCATTCATTCCGTAAGCATTGAAATGCAACATGTTCAACCGGACAAAAGGAAATTTTTCTAAATATCAAAAAGTAAGTGCAAAGTGCATATCTTATCTTTATGACAGACATACCGTTTCCGACAGGTCTAGTGTGGAATCATAAGTTCATTCCTAAACAAATCAGCACTTGACTACAAAGCAGCAATCAATCAACAAGATCATTAACTTTGATAAACCTCCAGAGATGCTTCTGCATTATAGTAGTTTTTTTATGCATACGTCTTCATCATACATCTATATGATTCGGCAACAGTACTGACCATAGACTAATAAAGGATAGATCGAGCAACTTTTGATTTTTTGGATTATGGACGGAATTTGTTGACAAGATCCCTAAAAATTACATCCCATGTTAAGTAAATGGGACATTAAAATTTCCGTGGTTACTCAGGGATCCAACTCCATAAGCGCAATGTTAAAGTTCATATTCCACTCTTTCCTATGCTTTAGCATTGGATGAGT
>JAHZMZ010001582.1:0-11561 GCA_027743805.1 Lepidocyrtoides sp. E14 | reverse complement strand
AATAAAATTATGTTTAGTCATAAGTTATAAATGCATTTTGTAGTGATGATGATATCTTAAAAAACAGAAAACGTGGGCTTGTTTGCATTAAAATCTCGATATAAATTGGCAAGATCCATGAATTTCCACATTCAGTTTGCCTAACACTGCAGTCCAAGTCGAGTCTTCACAGGACCTCAAATCAGTGGCCAACCTATTTTTTAATCTAATTTGTGACTTCTGTTTGCTGTTTTTGAAACTACGACAAATTATATTAAAATGATTATTCCAATCAGACTTGAAACTGAAGAATTGCAATCAGAGCGTTCTCACAACGCCCCAATTGTAACATTCCCACGTGAAACATCGGAAGACAGAACAGGAGCTGGTGAAACTAGATTTGGAGATATTTTAATTCCAGTGTTGTCAAAATATTTTCGTCTTCGCGATTCTAAACGGAACGATTTGAAATCGTTGCTGGTGAAGGAACATCCCCTTCGGATAGAAAGTTTCAAGAGAGAAGCAGACAAATATGAGGTATTTAGTAATATCGTTGTATAGTCATTAGTATTTTGTTACAATCACAAAGCATTCTTTGAAATTAATACTTTGAAGGTTCCCAGGAGTAGAAATGTACTTTTTTAACTACAGCTGAAACTTGAATAAATTATGACGATTTCTTGCAGCTTCAACTCGATGTTCGGAAGTTTAAGCCAGAGGAATTATCCGTGAAAATCACAAATGACTCGATCAATATTCTTGGTCAGCACGAAGAGAAAGCAGACAAGTATAATTACAAAAAACAAGAATTCCTCCGTCGTTATTCCTTGCCCTGTGACGTTAAAGCAAACGACATTAAATGTGAACTGAGCTCGGATGGACACCTTCTCATTTCTGCTCCCAAGCAATCTCATAAAATTACCATAACAGAAGTCACAGTTCCAATCGTCCAAACTGATTCAATAAAGAGGATTTAAACATTTTCAAGATTTACTAGCTTATCCACGCGTTGTCTAACTGGTAATCCTTTTTACGTTTCATTTCTTTGGCAAAGTTTGTCTTCATCTTTTGCAAGAAGATTATTATTTATTGCCTTTTTAATGGTCTTTTTAATGTTACTCTGTTAAGTCATAAAAGTAATAGGCAATGAAAATGGGAGTATTTACGCTTTGACAAAAATATCTACTTAAAGTTTTTAATATTGAGCACACTGCACAAAACTTGTTAGTGCTACTGTCACCAAAAAACCGCCAATGAAATTTTTATAAACTGTAAATAATTTAGACCAACAAAAAGCCTTTATAAGTTAAATTTTGATTATTTCGTATAATATATATATTATATTAGTAATATTACGTATGAACTGGACTATAAATTGTGCACCTACATTATAAGCCTGTGCAAAAACAGAGATACTTGATGAACAATAAAAACTCATTGGGTGTATGTATACAATATTCTTAAAAATGGTTGCTATCATTCATCAATTCATCAATATCATATCCATATGTCATGCTGCATATGTCTTTGCATGTTCTGCTCTTTATTCAAAATGGCCTACTAACTCTATAAAACACAAAAGCAATCACATTTTGTTTGATATAAAATAATCGATTATATAACGTGTTGTTGATTGGCCAGTTGCATGTTGTATCTGACAACAGGCTAGCTGTTTTGAGTATTCGGACAACAACGACAAAACACGAGGAAAACTCTTTGATTTGATTGACATTTTCGATTGACAAGTGGCAGGGTACATGATGGGGATGATTATCTTTGGGTCTTCCAAATAAGTTGTTTTAAATGCAATACTTTGGTGGAGGTAATTAGTGATTACTGATTGATTGCCAAAAAGTGCAAATGATTAAATTTAATTCGATAAATTAGCATAGAACAGAGTGTGAGCGAATAGAGAATGAAGGCATAGTTCGGCGTAACACGTCTCTTACTGCACACTGTTACATTATGCTCACTTACATGTAAACGTTCAAAAGAATTATAAATTGATTTCTTTACAAGTTTTTGCAAGAAAAACAATCAAGTGCATACAATATATAACCACATTACTAAAGAGTGTTTCTGTACAAACGTGCAAGATGATTTCAATCTCTCTGTCTCAGTTTAACATTGCGTGCACATGCACGCTTTTAATTTGGCAATTTTCCTTCACAGGTATTCATAAAAAAACTTACCCAAACAATGATATTCTAATGCCCTTGTTATAATTTTTACTTTTTAAATTCATGAAAAATATTCAAATAGAGGGAAACCAATCGTTATCATACTCAAACCGCACACACGCTGGAAAACAATTTATCGGATATAATCTTTATGTATGTATCGGTTTACACACAAAAAAGTTCAAGATAATTTTGAATGTTTTTGTTGTTTTTGTCATAGCCTTTTCAATCATATTAAATTCTTTTTTGCAGATGAATTTCTTGGACTACATTGAACACTGTCACAAGAATAATTTGCAACCGGCTGAAGTGAAGACACAGGAAGAGAACGCTATCTTAACAGCTTACTTGGATGGAAATTTTGGTTAGTCTATTGTTGCTTGTTGTAGCTGTCGTCGATATCATCATCATCATCACATAATATGTATTTAAAAAGCCTCGTATCAAGTGAATACTGTCTTTTGATTGAAGCTGCTCCAAAATATTTCTGGCTTGGAGGGGCTGACATTGGACGCGAAGGTCGATACTATTGGATTGCTTCTCTTTCTGAATTTGGTTACACAAGTTGGGGTAACGGGTATCCGAACGGGGGAAGGGAAGAAAACTGTGCCACAATTTATGGTGGGGATGGAACGTGGTATGATCAATATTGCACCAATTCAGGAGTTCAGCCTCTGTGCCAAACAATTGTTTAAGATTGAAAACTATAGCATTATTAAGTTAAAAACTAAAAATTCTTACACATATCAAATATTGAATAATTACTACATTGAAAAATGTTATTAAAGTTATTTACAATTTATTACGAGAACAGCAAAGAGCATTAGAGTGTCATTCTACATTCTGTATTGTTCTGCTACAAGGTGAAATGGAAAAGAAAAATTGAAATATGCTGTGAGAAAAATATTTGTTCCTTTGTCCTTCCTGTCTTGGTTTGGTTCCTAAAGTATGACAAAATCATTGTTTGACCTTGTATAGGGACTGTCCGTCCCTATCTATGGTCCGTCCTCAGAATAGGAAATGAATCATGCTTACTTAGCACCTAGATTACCATGCATGCTTATCCATTACATAATCCTGGCCTGCGTTTGTAGCCTGTAATGTGAAATCATGCATAATTGCACATGCACTTTAATCATTCAGTCTTAAATTATTATTTACTAGAAATAAGAAGATCATAGATTTATGATCGAAAGCTAGAACCAATAATAAATATCAAAAATGACCGCTCAAACCGTTCCTTTCAATTACATTATTATTTACTTTTCGTCATCCTGTTTGAATTCTCTATACTAACCCTATCAAAGTATTTCGTGTGTTCCCAAATTATGCAGTCAATTTTTTTGTCAAGAAAGTGGCAGTGGCACCACTTTTATTTCAAAACAACCAGCAAGTTTATTTACATCCTTTACATTGTCTTTTTCCGTGTAGGTGCTGAATAGGTAATTAATATTAGCGTCGACTATCCTGCGTTGCACCTGTGGTTTGGAAGTTTAATTGTTTCATTATACAAAGCAAAACAGTATAATGGGGATGGGGCATTGTGAACAATTTAAAACGCGGATTGTAATGAGTTTTTATATTTCATTCTGTATAATTTTGTGTTTATCATTAAAATCAGCATACACGGAACTTGAAAATAAAACCTCACATGACAATGCAATGCATAGAATTGATTCACAAACTTTCAAAAAAATCTATCATAGCATGTCGTCCCAAAGTGAAACATTAGCGATCTCTCAGGTAAAAAGAGCCATTATTAGACATGCACAGGTACATTGATTGAATCTTACGCTGGACTCTTAGTTTTATTTTGTTTCTTGAATGTAGCTATCTAGAGGGAGCAATCTGTCTCTGAATGAAATTCCTACAGACGAAATCAGCGAAAAAGTGATAGCAAACCCCTGCACTACCAACAACAGCACAAATTTAAACCAAAGTCGTCAAAGTAGAAGTAAAAAATTTGTTTACCCTGTCACAACTTCGTATGGAGATAGTTATTCTCCTCCTAAATTTGGCTATGGTAGTGATCAGTACTACCAATACCCCATGCCCATGGTGCCAGCAAATGGGGCAATAAGCAACAGTTTGGAGTCACCACTACTCAACACACGACCGCAAGGTTATGATAATTATTATTATCAAGATGGATACTACGATTACACAACGGAAGTTCCTGAAGAGTCAACTACTTCTGGTGACGAGGAGGAAGAGGAGGTGACAACGGAAGGGGCTACTACAGAAATGACAACGTCCTCGACACTTGCCCCCTTTACATTAGCAGACGTTAAGGTTCCAGCTCCGTTTCTCAGAATAGAATACATGATATCGTTCACATTTTTTGGCCTTTTGTATGGCCTTGGCTTTTTTGTCCTGTTTCAAAGTTTATGCGTGCCTGCTGCAAAATTAGCAGTGTACATTGTGTACATACTGTTACTTAAAAGCGGTGTCGTAGATCCTGTTACTTTGGAGCAGGCTTTGGAACAATTGCCTCCTACGTAGTTTAAAGTATAGTGGTAATATTTTCAAAGTTTAAATTTTCAAGTTGAGCGTTTTATTATCCAAAATTATTTAAATACACAGTTTTAACCTACCAAAATCGAAATAAATACATAATAATAATAATAATATAATGCACTCATGCGTAGTGATTTGCGACTCATCATTACGCATACTTACAACTATTTTTGTGGAAATTAGTGGAAAAAGCATTTCATCCGTCCGTGTAATTTCAGTAAAATCGTATGCGAAACGCAAGCCAATATACATTATACTATACATAAAACATATGCAAACATACTATAATACTACCTGTTAGTTAATCTGTGCGCACCTCGATAATATGTAGTACTTGCATGCCCCTACATATTTTTCGATCAAATCATCCTTCGATCGTGTAGATTAGATTATTAGATAACATACAATGCACAATAAATATATATAATGCACTCATGCGTAGTGATTTGCGACTCATCATTACGCATACTTACAACTATTTTTGTGGAAATTAGTGGAAAAAGCATTTCATCCGTGTAATTTCAGTAAAGTCGTATGCGAAACGCAAGCCAATATACATTATACTACACATAAAACATAATGCAAACATACTATACTACTACCTGTTAGTTAATCTGTACGCACTTCGATAATATGTAGTACTTGCATGCTCCTACATATTTTTCGATCAAATCATCCTTCGATCGTGTAGATTAGATTATTAGATAACATACAATGCACAATAAATACTACATACAGCATAGCATAGCATAACGTGAAGTGCACTTACATAGTCATATCTGAAGCAACTGAAATTATGGGCATTGTGAACATAATTTTAAATCAGGAGGAAAATTTGAGAGAGGTGGTTTATCTCGGTAGAAATTTTAGTCTCTCTAAACTATAAACCCATTCCCCTAGATTGTTGGCTCGGCTGTGTTTGGGTGTCTAGTTTAGTCTAGCGTTAAATTTCGTCAATTGTCATACATATTACATATAGCATATTACTACAAAGGTTATATTATCATAACAAGCATACGTAAAGCACGCAAGAACAACACGGGGGAGCCTACAGCGCGCTGTAGAATAATATTATCCAGCCAGGCTGCTGAAGAGGAAAACCAAAATGCTCTGCTTTATGCTTGTTTGCTTGTAATTTCAATTTCAATAGTAAAAGCAGAGCTGCGAATTCCGTATTTGTAGCGTGAACGGAACGGATGATGAGAAGCGTAGTGGTATCAAGCAACTCAGCGGCAAGACCTCGTTTTACAAAACACATGCGGTCAAGTGTCACTAAATGCTGAAGGCCAGCAGCTCCAATACAATAGATGCTACTACCAAGCAAGCAAAGAGAACAGTAGCGTCACTAGTGGACTCACGGGGCAAGGAAAGAATGCTGTTTAGTTTATGGAGGATGAGATGCATTGAGAAGAATAGCAAAAAAGTAAGTGATATATAGGTAGGTAGGTACAAGTTGGAGAGCGAAACAGAGACACAACACAACACAAGACACAGTACTTTGAACACTCCAGTCCAAGCGAATCTAGCCAATGCATACTCAAGAAACGCAAACTCCCGGACAAGCTTGATTGTTGTTTGAAGTAATGTAGTTGGTAGTAGTGTGTGGTTGAAAAAAACGAGATCTTTCTCATTTTGACGGCAAATCAATTGCTGATTTAATTTTGTCAATTGGAAAAATTAATTTTTTGTTGGAAGCAATTTAATTTGTACTGGTAGCTGGTGGAAAATTTGTTATTAATGATCAATTTAAAACTTCCAAGTTTGCTTTTTTTGTTCACTGTTTAAACAACAGTTGCCGGGCCGGTTTCGTCCAGATCAAAAATTCTGTACGGAACAGTAATTGTCACCCCTTGTGGTGGTGCTCAAATTTGCGTTTTTACCTTGCCAGTGATTAAAGGTATTGACAAATTATTGATTATTGTTATTTAAAAGTTTTCTTGTCAAATGAGTATTTTGAAAATTTATTTCTAAACATAGTTGGCCATTTGTGGTGTTCTGTATCAAGTAAATTATTATAGTTTCAATTTCAATGTGTTTGGCTTTTGTTGTCTTAAATCATAAACAATTATACCGTGAATGAAGTCTTGATATAGGAAGAAAACTATTGCCATGTGTGGAACATATTTATTATATCCACTACCAATGACCACAGACGGCAACTATTATTATTGGTAGTTGCTATTAATTTTTTTGTTTGTGACTTGAGTGACAACAATATTTTTCTTATTTACAGTGGATATCAGATCACACCCTGTGATTTATTGTACCTTGCTATTTGAAAATTCAACGGGTTCAACATGTCAGACTCTGAAACAGCGATGGCAGTGGCCGCAGCGATTGCCGCTTTAAGAGAGGATGAAGATGAGGAAATGACGCAGGCAGTCGATGGAAATGCAGATCCCGCTGCATCATCTTCGGGGGCCCCGGGTTCTGAAGCAGTTGAAGGTGCTTCAAAGCAGGAGGAACCTCCAGAAGTTGTCGAACCGCCTAAACCTAAGACAAAAGTGTTGTCATGTTTAATTTGTACAAAGGGAGTGTCACCTGAAAATACGCAAATGGGTACTTCGAACCCTAGTGAGGAGTATGAACGAATGATGAGGGTTGTTTGCAAATTGTTATGTGTCGATACGCATCCTATGTTGAAGCGATGGCAGTTTCGGCATTTGGAAGAGCCAAAGAAATTGTGCTGTGATGAATGCTGTGAGGTTATTTTCAATCTGGGATCTCTGCAATCCATTATTGACAGGACAAAATTGGCGATCAACAAGAAACTGGACTGGATTCTAAAGACTGTTTCCGAAACCGCAGCGGAGGAGTCTGACGAAATTGAAAAGGTTTTCTTTGCTCCAAAGAGTGACGCATTTCGTAATGAAGTTTTAGAAGGTATCATTCAAATAAAACAGCCAAATTTATATTTTATAATAAAAAATTTGTTAATTAGAGTATGGTAGCTTCAGAAATTCTGAATCAGGATATATTAATTTCCTCTTGTTGCAGTTTGCAAAAGAAGAAAACTTGCAGGAGCCAAAAATGGATTGTACGGTGACTCCGATGATGAAGAGGAGGAGTTGATAAACAAAGGTGTTCAGACGGATGTTTCTGGAGAGTCTGGGGTGTCCTCAACGAAAGCTGGGCGCAAGTTCTATTCTGATCTGCCCTCATTCTCATTTGATGACTCCAATAACATGGACACTTACTCTGATCATAACAATGATGATTTCGCTTTAAACTCCACCTATGATAATGATGACACCAATTTCAGCACTCCCAAGGTTGAAACTCAGAAACGGACTTACAATAAGAAATCAACCACACCAAGTTCGGCCACGAATTCCAGGCAGCAGGCCGGCAACAAGCGTGGCAGGTCATCCACTACCGCAGCCAAACGATCCAAATTCGATGAAAGTGACGACGAAATCGAGATTCTGGAGGAAAAAAAGTCAAATAAACCTAAGTCACGAGCACCACCTGCAAAGGCATCAAAGGTTGATGCTAGAGAATTGGTGAAAGTCGAGTATAGTGGTGACACAGGTCGGCCGAAACGAAGTGCTGCAGCTAAACGTCCTAACTACCAGATGCTAGCTGGCGATGACGATGAAGATTACTCAGCATCAAGTTATAAACGTCAAAACGTTGGCTCGAGTTCAGGATCCCCTACTACAATTTTTGCAGGTATGTATTGCGGTAGAAGGTATTTACTTGTAGGAACATTTAATTAAGCCGTGATTGTGCATTTTTCGAAAAGATCAAAAAATAGAAAGCCACCACCTCGAAAAGAAGTTACTCTATCAGCTATTCCAATCGTGAAAGACGCAAGTGGTAAAACGTACTTTGAGGGCGTTGAGATCACAAGGACTGACAAGAGCATTACTTGCAAACATCATGGATGTCACTATTGCGTAGATGGAGCCGGCTACAATGCTTTTGAGCGTATTAAGGCTCATATTCACGAAACCCACATAGGGGATGGATCACTTCCTGACATTTACTAAGTACCAACGTTAAAATGCTTGTTTGTATGAGAAGAAAATAAGAGAAGGAACAATGTATGAAAATGATATGCTGTATTTATGGTCATTATATATATGTGTATTTTTATTAATCATGTTCGTATGTGTGATTATGTTTGGCCAGATGCCAACCGCTAATTTCTGAAAGGTTCCTTTGAGTGAATGTAATTAAGTAACAAATTGTATTTACCTGCTTTTTAGATATAGCATGTGTCGGTCTTTAAGATGACGCAAAAATAGAATTAGCAATGAGATAAACATCACGTACGTACAGTCTAGATTTGCTGAGAGAATCTTCATTTTAGCTAGAATAAAAATTTGATTCTTCATTTTTATAAATTAATAGTACCAAAGTGTATGTACTAATAAGGATAATAAATGTATATTATGAAGTGTGATTTCAAAAACCTTAATGTCTTTATATAGCTATACAGTGAAACATATTTCATTTGTTGTATCGTTTATTTGATGATTTTACCTTTTGAGTGATTTATACATTGTATAGTAGATGGACTTAGGTAGTAGTATATATTATATTGTTGTACAAATATTTCTAGATTTATTGAATATCATACAAAGGTTAAATAAATTTATTATAAAAGCGTATATAAATTTATTAAAGTTCTGTTATTATATAACACTTTGAATCATTTCTCAGTCGTCGTCGTATTATGAGAATCAAGCTTGTAAGCGTTTCATGCTTTTATACTATCTTATCTACACATAGAAAACTAGACACACACTGGTACCTTTAGTTGATATTAACTAGAAAATATTACATAAAATTGTAAAAAATATTACTCGACTTGGTAAATAAGGCACTTCTACTTTCCTCCCAATCCTTGAAATGGTGTTTCACTTTCAAATGTAAATTAAATATTTGTACCAGATGATTTAATAGCATGATTTATTCTTGTTGTTAATTTTCATGTAGAGGCAGAAGAATTCTTAAGTCGTGAGATATCTTCTTTTGTATTTCGTCTTGGTCATGTATTGGTAAATAATTGTTATAGCTACTACTGCTCGTAGCCGATGACTCTGTTTGTAGCATGGGTGTTTCATTAATGGCGGTGTTCCGAACACTCGGCATAATATAATCACCTGCATTTATAAAGCACTTGCCTCGAATAGGTTGGAGTACTCCAGGATCATCGTTTGAGTGGGTGCTTGAAATTCGTCGAGAACCACGGCAGGAGCTTCCATTGGAAGATTTTGTATTGCTCCCAGTCGATCTCACTGAACGGTTGTTTCTCTTGTTATGTAGTGCTTGTACTTTATGGTCCGCAACGGGAGGTGCTGCACGGAAAGACATTTCTGTACTAAAGGTGTCCATACTTTGTTCCTCTAAGGTGCTTACACTTTGTGTTTCAGACTCCTCTCCCATGTGTCTAGCTGTATTTCTTAGTATACGGGGAGGTGGTGGGGGTAATAGTCCCATGGTCCCCACTATTGAGCCGTTTCCCGTGCCGTCACGGGGAATGGGATATAATTTACGCTGACTTCCCTTTGAATCTGAGCAATTTTTTTCTGGGTCCCTTCGAAGAGGCTTATCCGGCTTACAAATGCTCAGATAAATTGGATATTCACTTTGGGCGACATAAGATAAGAACAAGACAATACCCTGGAATACACAATAGCAACGTATTTTTTATAAATACAATCTAAGTTTCCGTTCATGATGATAGTATATTATTGAAAACGAAAGTAGTAAAAGAAATAAATTTCGCATTACCATTGCTGTAGCAGAGAAACCCAAAAAATATTGAATGAAAACACTCTGGCGTAGATTCTCATGCAAAACAATCCCTAACATCATGACCAAGAGGCTTAAAGTAAGACAGAGGCTTCGATTTAAGGTTTTCATCCTGTGAGTGGAAAAGACAAAGAAGAAGTGGAGAAATCATGACCAGAGTTCTAGTAAACGCAACAATTATCAAATAATGTACCTGTAAGTAAGTATCCAACTCATTTCTGACGTGTACGCGTTATTTGCTGAACAGGCATTTTGCTGTCGACATCCGTCCAGCTCCCTTCTAGTTTTTAAAACAGCTATGTAGTAAATTAAGAAAAACACCGGCACGACGAGTACTACTGTTCCAGCAAAAAAGAAGAAAACATAGGATGTCTCTTGGAAGGCTGATTCATTGGAATTGCTTTCTCCAACTATTTTTGCTGTTGTTGCAGTCCACACCGGCAAGACAGTGCTGAAAGTTATCGCTGACAGGAGGGTGATTTGCGAAACGTTTTTGAGCCAAGGGAAAACAAACGCCGGCGTGTTTGGCGTGACTTCCATCAGTAAAATGCGTAGGGCCTTAGTTACTTGGACGCTCAGAGAAGAAATGAGGAACGAGCAAGAAGAGGCTGACCATAATAGCCACGAATCTGACGGAATTTCTGCCCGCTAATTTCGCAACAAAACAAGATTAAATTAAGATTATTACTCGTATGCGTTATAAGAAGTGTTACTAATTGCCCTATTGTTAGAAAAAAAATACGTATTTAAGTATTTTGGACAAACCCCAAGCAATATAATGAATACAGCAGAGAAAATGAACAGACAGTCAAAGAGCTTTAGTATATAAACAGAGTTTAAAGAGATACAGCATCTCAGATAAACACAGAGTATTGCTGCCGTCAAGACACAGCTTAGAATGCAAAATGTAAACCCTGCAATTATGATCCTTGGGATGATGCTGTTTATTTGTGAAATTTCCTGCATAAAAAATCAAGTTTCTAAACATTTTGCTCCGTTTTAGCAAATTTGTACATGAATCAACAGAATGTGTAAACTAACTTTTCATTTTTAGCATAAAACTCACATCTTCAAGATTTCTAACTTTTAGCAGTCCATATATTCCCGAAGTTTCACACTGAC
>JAHZMZ010001581.1:0-21866 GCA_027743805.1 Lepidocyrtoides sp. E14 | reverse complement strand
ATAATGGTTTCTTGGTCTACTTACGAGAATTTAGTGTGACAAGAGCAATAAACATTTGCTCTGACACATGGTGAAAATTCCGGTCCTGGGAAATCGCATGACCTGAGAAAACCAACAAAAATATTAAACATTTCTTGTCATTTATAAAAATTGATAAAAACGTGTCATCAAAGCGAAAAGGCTTGTACCTACGCAAAACAGTATTTGCCACAATCATGAGAAGTAGTATGAGTATCAAATTGTGCTACTACCAAAGGAACATTTATATAAACCATAAAAAGAAGAATGGGTAGACTGGAAGGTGTCATTTTCCGTCTGAACGAGCCAACAAAAGTAGGCAGCGAAATTATCGATTCCATATTGATTGATTTTTTTTTATAAAAAAACAAAACTGCAAAATTTCAAGTGTTGAAAACTGCTTGTAAATAAAAAATATTACACTGTGCACACACAAAATAAAAACGCTAATCCACAAGTGTGAGGAACGTCTGAAAAATGATATTGTAATATAGCAAAGGAGGTGTATAGGTTACAAGTATTGAATTTCTTATTAATGCCTCGTAATTCCGCATCCGTTGCAAATTTTCATGTACTGCACGATTTCATGCTTGACAAAGAACTGAACTGAAGTCAACAACACTCGGAAAAATAACAGTAGTGTGTCGTACCACAGGAGAAATTAGCGAGAAGCTTAGGTAGATCAGTAAAACGTGGGAAGCATACATGCTTAATCATCGGCAGTAGACAATCATACTTCAATTTACTTTGTGTGTGTCTACCTTAACTACATATTACAACCGCAAAGCATTATAAAATATGCGTTTGTTTGACAAGAAACAGCAGCGTACAAATATGAGTTTACATGAATGACATATCTTTTCTGTTTGCATCCTTCATTATATAGCCATTATTATTACTTACCATACTATTTGAAATGTTTTTTTTTTGCTCAATAGCAACGTTATCATTCCTAGCACTACTGCTGCTGGCTGGCTGCTATTATATCTTTCATAATATTTGCTGTGCTTGCCAATAATACTGTTGTCTCGTACTGTTTATGCAAAAGTTAGCCAATATCTATGTGTGTGTGCCACTTTCAGCGTATCGCAACTGGTTCCGTTCCGACCGTCACTTATTGTGTAAATGCTATTTTTTGCAGTATGTGACCATTTGGTATACGATTTTCGACACAAGCTTTACGTAGAAGATGCTAATAAATGCCAAACGTTTTATTGTATTAACTCGTAGATGACGTCATGTTTTGATTTCGTGGAAGAGAGATTCGGCTATTTTGATGAAATGATGAAAGCCCCTATAAATATGGAGCCAGCCAGAAGATTATATTTTGCAGAGGAGAATAAAATCTATTTTCAAAGTAATATTCAGAATTGGGTTTGTTTTGCAGTATAAACATACATAATCTAGCATTATATCAGCTTTCTTCGGCTTATAAAAAATGTATTTTTATTTGGCATGACTCGGGAGGGGAGGACTCAGGTGTGAAAATTGAAGCAACTGGTAAGTTCACAAGAGGACATGAAAATGATTACTGATGATGACACATGGTGAAAAACTGTATTGGTCAATATTCCTGTGAATGCAACTGACCTTCTAATGAGAACATAATATTTGCTTTTATGACACTCTTCAAAATTCCCTACTGCATTGTATGTATACTCTAGAATTTTGAATGAATCGAAATCGGGAACTTCCAATTATCGTGTGAATTATCATTACCGGGTTCTCACGGTGTCCGCAGTCTTCTTGCTCATCAGAGAGGCATGCAGGTTTTTATAAACAAACCTTGAGTGCACACAACAACCTAATACTGTTGAGCTACCTATATATTCAAATAGAAACTTTTATCTGGTTCCCACATATTATAACCTTTATTTCCCATTTCAAACCACCTACTTCAAATACACCTGTTTCCGTTTTCCGGAAATACCTCAGAAAAAGTCGTTTTACAATTATGTAAGCTAAGTAAGTTTTCATTTACTGTGGTCATGAACCATTGCTGTTAATTCTGTTATCATCATTTGTATCGCAGGATTTGGTTAAAAGTACAGCTATTTTTTGATAGACGACTTTTTCAGATAAAAGCTTATAGAGCTACTTTATTCATATGACTTCAATTTTTTAACAACAATTTTTCCCATTATGAATATTTTATTACTAAGCATGCATGTATGTACTTCTCAGAAAAGACGAGCTTCTACTTCACAGATTTTATATTTGCGACTAACACCAGCATTTTTTATTTGAAACACAGTTTTTAAAAACTTGTTTTTTTAATTCATCACATCTTGATGACTCACTTATTTATCCATGCAAAAATGAGAAAATTTGGAGAACCAACAATGAACCGCAGCTGTTGCCAATTATATATTCTGATTTTGACTCTGATTCATAATAAGAACCAAACGTTTGGAATGAATTCATAGAACTTTCAAATGAACTGAAACGAATTGATTGAATGAAAATGAAAGATTTCAAATGAATTGATGTGGTTAAATTCTACAAAAAAAAACGACTAAACACTAACGACTAACGACTATTTACACTGACTAAAAAGTAGTTAGCAAACTGCCAAGAGAGTGCTGGGAA
The DNA here is from genome assembly GCA_027743805.1 of Lepidocyrtoides sp. E14. NCBI lineage: Eukaryota > Metazoa > Arthropoda > Collembola > Entomobryomorpha > Entomobryidae > Lepidocyrtoides > Lepidocyrtoides sp. E14. The sequence goes on along the minus strand of JAHZMZ010001581.1, from coordinate 19,259 downwards.
ATGGGATTATATATTTTGTACATGTTTATATGTATGCGACCACATCGTGCATATGTACACCTCTGTGTTTTGTATGTAAATCTAAATACATAATTACAATTTTAATGTTTCCACCTTTCCAGTTCATTTTAGGTGTGAAAAATTGGATTAGGATTGTCATATAGGAACGCATGTGTTACTTACGGTATTTAGATGTCAGTGTTTTCGAAAACACCATATTTCTCAACTAGGCATGATAGGTACGCACATAGGTAATCATCCAACAACTATATTCCTCGTAGTAGTGAACCACCTTGATATATTTAAATCTAAATACATAAGTACAATTTTAATGTTTCCACCTTTCCAGTTCATTTTAGGTGTGAAAAATTGGATTAGGATTGTCATATAGGAACACGTGTGTTACTTACGGTATTTAGATGTCAGTGTTTTCGAAAACACCATATTTCTCAACTAGGCATGATAGGTACCACATAGGTAATCATCCAACACTATATTCCTCGTAGTAGTGATACAGCTTGATATACTTTCATTCAAAATCTGTCGAGTGAAATGGAAGCTGAGCGGAGACCAAATTGAAAGTGAAAACAACATGAACATGACAAACAGTCACCGAGCAGTATTGAATACCTATATGTCTTTTCCCAGGTTATTGAAAATCACTCTGGGTGGTCTGACCTGTTCACTCGTTCAGACAAATTTCGCTTTCCATACAGCCTCAGCATCTGAGCCCAAAGTTTTTTTAGTCACCACAAAATGTACAAATACGTTTACAAACCTATCAATTCAATATCACATTAATACTTCAGTTTGTTTTAGATTTAAGAACAGGTATATAAATCGTATGTATTCCTTCTGTTGTTTTTTGGGAGAGAGGCTTATTTTTTCTGTGGCTAATGCTATTCTAAAGTTGCATTATGGAGGCTGTCGGCTGTCAATTTGTACAGTCCATGTCCAAAAGCTTGACAGTTCGACTGATGTGATTTGTTATACTGTACAATGTTAACTTAAGGAGGAGTAAACATGAGACTTTGGAAATTCCACACATTAACCACTAATCATAATCAAGTCAAGTGTCATTTCCACATCCCAGTCATTTACATTAGTGGGGTTTGAGGTCGGGGTGGTAAAGCAAAAATGTCGATGTTAAACTCACTTTAAGATAAAAAAAATAAAGTGTTGAAAATATCACAGGTATTTTTAAAATTCTGTAGCCAGTCAGAAATTACGTATTTCACTTATACTGTTGGCGTTTTCTGGAAAATACCATTTATTCTGTGGAAACTAAACCGTATTTTATGCAGTTTCAACTTTTTGACTAATTTTTCAAATTCTTTACATTCAATTGCTGAAATCCATTTGTTTGTCGAAATTGGATTTTTTGTATAAAAAAAGCATTCAATCAGTTAGCAGAAATGAATTACTTTAGTCAGCAGCATTAGAATTTTCTACTTTTCCTATATTGAATTTCTGGCAATCACGGAAATAAATTTCAGACTTTGAACAAAATTGTATTTGGAATTGGTGGTAAATAATTACATATTGTATGAGCACGAACATACCATGAAAACAACAGACATTCATTTCATACACAAGTATGTGAAATACTTCCTGCAAATGCATGTTGCATGTAGTACATTACATGATAACATGGTTTGTGCGTACTTTTAAAAAAATAGTTCTTTCCACTTGTACACTCTTCAAATCACCATAAAAGGAAGTGACGGTTCTGTTGACTGTAAAGTGGTACTTGAAGATGCACCTAAAAGGGTGGTATGCATAATGTTATTTTCTCTTAAGAAAAGAAAAAAAACTAAAAGATGAAAGATGAAAATAGAAATGTTTTAAAGTAGTAACAAAGCAGCATCCAACTACAAGGGCATGAACAACTTATGTTAGGTATAATAATAATCCCAACAACTAACATCATCATCATCATCAGCAAAAACATCATAATATGAACATCCCAACTCAACTTTTCCCATGCCACTTCTCATGTAGTGCAAGGTCTCTTGACAGATCCCTAAAAACTGCTAGTACTATACAGTGTATACGGTAAGAGAAAGGGAGTCAAATACATATAACCATAGAATAGTAGAAGCAGAAGAGTTTGTAGTGGCATTTCTATCATCATCACATCACACAGACACAACAAGCAACAGCATATTATAGAGATATATATCTGTTTACTGCCATTATTATCACAACATCATCATCCCCCTTCATATATATGCACATGTTTATACTACATTTTAACGAAAATAGCAAACCCTCAAAAAGTAAAAGAAACGGCGGCAGTAGCGGCGGAAGGGAAGTTGATGTCGGTACTGTTGCTGCTACTGATGATGATGATGTTGATTATGATGACGACAACGATGAGGATGTTGATGAGAAACATACAGGCAGACAAGACAAGACAAAGTCAAGCTTGTTTATAGTTGAGTGAGATCCAAGTTGTTTTAGCAGTACACACAAGTCCCTCAAAAAGTAAAAGAAACGGCGGCAGTAGCGGCGGAAGGGAAGTTGATGTCGGTACTGTTGCTGCTACCGATGATGATGATGTTGATTATATGATGACGACAACGATGAGGATGTTGATGAGAAACATACAGGCAGACAAGACAAAGTCAAGCTTGTTTATAGTTGAGTGAGATCCAAGTTGTTTTAGCAGTACACACAAGAAGCAGCACAAGAGTAAAAGTGAGTAATGTAAGTGAACAAGTCAACAGAAGAAGGGAGAAGGGACTGACTACTGACTACTGCTGCTTATTTCATATATATTATTTTTAAAAGAATGTACCATACTTTACAACTAGTATAGAGTGGTGAAGAAGAGGCACGGAAATGCCTTGATATTATGGAAAAGACCATGATGATGACGACAAAAGCAGGCAACAAGAAAAAAGGAGGTGGATGATGGAACTACATCTTGTATGCAAGTATGCATTCATGAGCATTTATATGTAAGTTTTGAGCTTGTCTTTCTTTCTGTACTTTTTTCTTCTTTCTTTCTCTGACTATATCTGTCTGTCTTTCTTGTTCAAACTTCATGCTCCCTTGCATGGAAGAATGAGGAGCCGAAAGGAGAACTTTTCGTATGAATTTAATAACACTATATTATAACATCATCATATCATCATGACCATGTCAAGCTAGCTTTAAGGTAGTAGTGTAATATGCCTCGAAAAAACCACTGCTACAGAACATTATCGTTGTTGCTTGCCTGCTTTTTGTATTACGTATAGTGTACGTTTATGTTCTACACATTGCAATATTATAATCGCATAAAAAGAAACGCAGTTAGGTAGAGAGGAAAAAGAAAACACACACAGGCAGCAAGGAATAATAGTAAGTAATAATACATTCTGTAATGCTGCACATCAAGTGCCTAAAAAGTAAGCTATAATAATGGTTGCGTTATGTAAAAGTAGAAATGAGAGTAGCAGCAAGCGAAAGGAAAAGCAACAAAACAAGGATCAGAAAAGCCGGGTAGACTTCATACCCAAAAGGGAGTCATATTTGCAGCTTCTCATTATTATGAAGATGCGCAGGATGAAATTGTCTATCTATTGAATGCAAGTTGCTCACTTTTTGCTCTCTCTCTCTCTTATTTCTCCGCAACTTGAAATTTACTTATTCTTTCTTTCCTCGTCATACACGTTCCTGTTGACTAACACTGACATATATAGACTTTCTTTTCTTCTACTTTAACATCGCTTTAGTCTTGTCGTCGTTTCTTTTCTCATTCCGAGTTGTTCTTCTTCCGAATTTCTCCTTTTTATTATTTCTTTGCATCCTTTCCATCTTGCTTATTGCTTCTCATGTAGTCATCATCGTCATGTTTGTTGCATTTCTCGAACAAAAAGAGAGAGGAAAAAGGAGAGGAGAAAACAAGAAAAAGTGAAAAATACGAGAATATAAGAATCAAGGGAGAGTAGTAGAAGTAGTGTGGTGTAATGGATGGATAGATAAATGGATATGATGGTTTGTGTGAGTAAGCAAAAGTATGAAGAGCAAACAGGCGACATGTACATTTCTCTGGTGTCTTATGTATACAGCACACACACATATCTTTAGGCATTAGCTGCAAACATCTTGAGAGAGACAAACATGACATTTAGTAAACAAAAAAATGTGCAACTGACTTTCTACAAGAAGCAAAAGACGAGACGAGCAACTAGAAGAATGCTTACAGCTACATTAGTTGAGCAGTAAAAGCAGCAGAAACAAAAAAGTAGACTACGACGCTACTACAACTACTACTGATGGATCAAAAGTCCACAAAAATATACTAGTAAAGTAAATTACAAGAATAAATCTGTGTGTGCATTTCGTTCATTATTAGTAAAAGGTAGATGAAATCATTNCCACAAAAATATACTAGTAAAGTAAATTACAAGAATAAATCTGTGTGTGCATTTCGTTCATTATTAGTAAAAGGTAGATGAAATCATTGGCAAGAAACGAAATGGGTACGATGGAATCAACTCGTTTTTTTCATAAGAAATGGTCTCCCATGCTGACACATTCTATTCGGCGTTCAAGGCGACTCACGTCAAACGACAAATTTTAGATTAAACATGTCAAATAATTTCCGCTAAAGTTGCTTCATCAAAGTTCTAATCAATAAATTGCATTGCATAACTCCTTATCCTTAATCCATATTACTCTGTCAAACCTTAGCTTCCACGAAAGACTGCAAGACCTACAATCGTGAAACTAGCTCAATTAATTATATTTCTTGAGCTTTGTCGTCCAATAAACATGTCGTTAAATACATAAATTGAAAAGCAAAGTTAAAGGGAACGAATGGTGTTTGCCGCAGGAAATCAGGAAATGACAGTATTCCCTTCCAAATTTAAGTTTCAAGGAAATTACATATAAATGAAATCTTTGGTCACAAACTTTCAAGTGATGCATGCCTACATACACATAATATTATATTGCTATTACACTACTAATCTATCTTAAACTTTTAAAATAATACGTTTACAGTTCAGTACAGACAAATTTACAAGGATAGTTTTTGGTCTTCAGAAAAACTTGGAGCATTAACAAAATTAAGTGTTAAATACATGCAACTTTTGAGCAATTTTTCATCATGATTATATCAAACATCCTTGATATAAGGACAACATTTTTTTACTTATATATGCAGTTTATACGACATAAAATCATACATAGGAGGAAACACAATTTCATAAGTTTCCAACTTTAAAGTATAAGTTTGCAACCTTGACTTTACAGAACAAATTGAACGTAGTGGTTTAGTGAAACCTAAATGCACAAGGTCTATGTGTGTGACCGGCTTCTTTCAAATTCAACGACTTCTTCAATAGGGTTCGCTGTCTTTTTCACACTTCATCCCTTCAAAAAGAAGAGAAAAAAATGTTCTGCTACGTTTTTATACACTTTACAGTGGATGCAATTCTAGTACATCATTTTCACGTTTGATTGAGTACAGCTACGTGCCCCTCTAAAAATTACCAGCTTGAGAAGTAAAAGCGCGTTGCAACAAACCCAGGGTTTTCTAGGTAGTGAATTGATGATCTGATGCTGCTCTTTTAGGGAAGACCACTCACCATGAAAGTAGGCAAAAGAGAGACAATATAAAACCAGAAAAGTAAAGAATACGCATTTGTATATAAATATAAAACAAGAGGGGTTGCATAAATATAAACATTAATTTTCACGGAAGAACGATGACAAAACTCTTGATGGCGACTTAAAAGGAAAGTGAAAACTCGTGTTAATGAACCCACGGCACAGCGCATTTCTATTTTTCCCCTCGGTTTCATATTGATTTGTTTTAGTACTAATAATTTGCTATTTTTAATACTACGAAAATCAATGTCAATGGCAAACTTGATGATGCTGCTATGCAAAAAGCTGTTATTTTTTAAACATGTTTTAGAAGACACCCAAGCACGTTTTCCTTTAATCTTGTGTATTACATGTATGCATACCTATAGAATATTACAGATTATGTACATCATCACATAGAAGAAGCGGTTCATGCTCTGAATGTCCTACTTGGGAAAAACCCCCACCAGCAGCTTTCTACCAAATTTATATTTTTTTACTTATACTCTACATGCTTATTCTTTTTATCCAAAATAAAGAAACGATACTTATCATCTTGTGCGTGCAGAGTTCCTTAAACTACCTTAAAAACATTTTCAATGTGTGTACATGTAAACTGAATTGAGGAAAAATTACTGCACCGGTGTCCATGAATTTTTACAACTTTTCTTCTCTTCTTTCTTTCTTCTTCTCTTTATTCCTTCTTTTGGTTGTTGTGTAGTGGTGTAGGGTAAAAGAAGTATTTGGATATTATACTGTCCCTATTATGTATTCATGTGCATCCCATTCATACATTCCAGTAATTCATGTAATATCTTGGAAAAAGTTGTTAAATTCTATACTGCCATTCATTCATAATATATGGGTTATGCAGCAACATCTTTTTTAGTGCACTGCAGCGACATACACATGTCGGCCAAACAAAACCAACAACCAAGACCCAAACAACAAGATACTGTCATGCATTTATATATCCATACTTAAAAAAGCAGGCTGTACATAACTTGTATTTATACACTGTTTGTACTTTATGCTCCCAAAAACTCTGCATAAACACTAAAAGTAAGTTCACGATGATGATGATGATCATCATCATCACCATCATCGTCTTCTCGCTCGTATCCATTCTGTCGCCACAACATACACACAAAACAAGACAGAGGTTATGATAGTCTTTGTTCATTCATGTTGATCGAGGATTTTCTTTTCTCGAGATATTTTCGTATGTCTCAAGAGGATACTTTGCTTGTAAGCTTTTGCTAGTTGGAACACAACAACCCACTACACCAGCACGCATATTTTTTTTTTTGCTTACATAATATATTCTTGTATGCATAGATAATGCTTTGATGTGTATTAACTAACTTTCACTGCTGTTGAATGAAGCGTTTCATGAAAGATGTGAAAGTATGCATTGTCATTTTATAATACATATCTGCCATTATAACGCTCGGGTGTGACATACACTTTTTTGTATGAACTGATGCTTCCTCAACGATAAACGGGTGCATAATGCGTAAAAGTCATGTTTATAGCGGAAAGAAGTAGTTTTTAGCTCACGACCAACTTTTATTATTTCGTTATGTTGCATAATAATATTTATCTCACATTCATTCTTGCAACTTTGTATAAGTTGCTGGGAGTAAAAACTAGGAGTGAAGCTCAATAAGAGCACATTATGAAGATGGGGCGATGGTGGTAGGGAGATTTTCTGATGTTATCTGTGAAGTGATGTCATATAACGCAAATTTTATGCATGTGGTACTATTTCAGTAATAATATTATTATCATCTGAAAATATATTATATTATTTCATTGCCACCACAATACATACAACGTAGCGCTGTCTCTATTATTTCAGTAATAATATTATTATCATCTGAAAATATATTATATTATTTCATTGCCACCACAATACATACAGCGTAGCGCCGTCTCTAGTGTCTCTACAGCTGTACTTGAGAACACAAAAACTGCACGTTATGTTGATATTTTGCATTATTTTTAATGAAAAAAAATATGCGTATTTGATGAATCATTCCATTTTCTTGACTTCTTTGACCCAATTGAGCCCATCCATACTTGTTAAGCTAAATAAGTATGCATTATGAAAATTTATTAAGTGTGCACAAGTATCCATTGATTTCTAAACAAAGTCTTCATCATCAGCACCAGCAGCATCATTTTCCCTTTGTGGAAATGCACTAAAAGTTTGTTAAACAAGCAAGTTTGTAATTCCCCTGTTATTCCTCTGATGTTACTTGTGCAGTACTCAATGTCACGGTAGTGAACAAAAGCACTAAATAGCACACTTTATTATATAACAGGGCAACAATTTTTAAAAGGTTAAGCTCGTCCCTGTAGACCCTCTTGTGCTGCTGCTACTACTAGTATTCTCTCATTCTTTTTCATCGCTCTTTTTTCTTGTACATTTCCAATGGGAAATGAGATGCTTTAAATATTATAAGAATGCAAGTTTCTCTCATTCTCTGTTCAGGCCGGTTAGAGAAAGTGATGTAGAAAAAATATGGCAATTTTATATTCCCCTTCCCTTCTTTACATTTCAGTTTTTCACCCCTTTCTCCCAGTATATTCTTTACGCGTTATTATTATTATCTGGGCTAGTTATATATTACTGTAAGCAGTTGTGTTATCAAATGAGTTTTGGGTGCTTATACACGCTCATAAGTATAATGCATACAAAAATTAAGGTTTCTTTTTTAAAGAAAAACACTAATGTAACACAGTGAAAAATGGTGCATATCCTGATAGTACTTTCTAGCATGTGTAAATCAATGAGCTTACATACATGCTTATAAAAATTTGACTAAACTTCATATGTAATTTAACCAGAAATGGATTTCAAATTTTAAACCACCCTTTATTCCTTTATGTAAGTATATGCATACACATCTCCTTAAAACAGAAGAATGGGACAAACTACGAGTTACATGGCACTACCAGTTTTTCTTCGATCAGTTGAATGTACACTTAGGGACGGGAAAAGTGTAGAAGGGAAAGGTTTTTTAAAACTTCCTGATAGTACTTTCTAGTATGTGTAAATCAATGAGCTTACATACATGCTTATAAAAATTTGACTAAACTTCATATGTAATTTAACCAGAAATGGATTTTAAATTTTAAACCACCCTTTATTCCTTTATAGATGTAAGTATAAGCATACACAACTCCTTAAAACAGAAGAATGGGACAAACTACGAGTTACATGGCACTACCAGTTTTTCTTCGATCAGTTGAATGTACACTTAGGGACGGGAAAAGGGTAGAAGGGAAAGGTTTTTTAAAACTTATTACGATTATATTATGCATGTAATGGTTAGTATCCACTTGGAGGTTACTTACTCGGAAAATGTATGATGTTGGTTGTTGCTAGAAATATTTTTTTTTCTTCGTTGGGAACCAGAACCTCACTTCTGTGCGTCTACTGAGAAATGGGTATATTTTCAGGGGAAATACTCTAGCTGCTATACTTTTTCCAAAGTTTAATAAAAAAACAGTCAGAAAATCATAAATGAATGGTCCGTCTCTTTCCTATTCTATTTGCCTTTTTGATTGTTCCATAAGTTGTTAGGCGTGGAATACGAATATTCGTTTTTGTATTTAGTATTATACCTTATCTTTTCATGGGATATATTATGGAGAAGAAAAGTAATGTTACAAATTACTATGCAGATGTTCCTCAGCAAGTATATTGTATAGAAATATATATGTATGCCTACATCATATCCCACACACAGCATTTATTAACATTTACTGAACCTAATATTATGAAAGTCTTTCTTATGTTTGAAAAGTCCAATTTCCTTTTCTTTCTTTTTTAAAAGAAAACGACCAAAAAAAGGGAGAGAGTAGGAATGTCTTGTGGAAGGTACAAAAATGGAATGGAAAGCGTATGGATATCACTATATTATGTGCATAATATGTGCTCTCTCTCTCATCGTCGTCGTGTCTATCTGTCTCTCGCGCTCCATCCTTTCTAAACATGTCATGAGAACTATTGGATATAGTTAATGGCTTTTTTAAGCATTTCGAGATATCCTAAGAATGGTACTTTCACAGCCACTAGTGACCTTTTATTACCTTTTTGGGACAAATTTCAAAGTTTTATGCGTTTTTGACAGAGTCAATGGTTGACTTCATGATGATCGTAGGCTTAGTATTCTCTTCCTATAACTACTCAAAATAGACTCAAAAAGACGATATGTATGAAATATAATGCACAGACGTTGGACAAATATTATGTACGTTACATGATATACTTTTATGAAGTAAAGTAGGTGGGTAGAAGAAGCAGAAAAAAAAATGAAGAGAATATGTTGTTATTAGTCTTTCTACTTGAGGATGAGTTATGAGTTTTAAAAAGGATTTTCACAACGTAAACTGCTTTTTCCACTCAAAAAGAGTACATAATAATAATGACGGTAATAATATTTTTGTGAGATATATATTATTCCTCGTACTACTTTCACATACTGTTTTTTAATGATTTAACAGGTTTTACTGTAAACCCTTTAGATAGGTATAAACTTTTACATTCCTTCAACTCCACCTCCCACCTCTTTTTCTTTCTTTTTCTACTGCTGACAGTCAGCATTACAAATAGTTTTAAAAGTATATTATTATACTTTTTTTAGTTCTAGTTGTACTGACCAAATGGCTTTACGAGACACATTTTACATGGAAAAATATGTTGGAAATTCACATTTTTTTAAAACTCGTTCCCCAATGGCTTCAGTTTCGTCTCGATTTGAAAATTTGATTGAAATTAAAGCAAAAAATCTTGATTTCTAGAAAAATCAAAATTTAACAGCTATTTTTATTTTTATGCCACTCTTGTTATATTTTTAGCTCTTTTTAGTTAAGTTATTGATAGCAATAATTTGGTAGCAGCAAAAATGTCGTAACAATAAAATGTTTATTGTTTCTGCCGAATTGCACAAGTTATTGTCATCTGAGCACAGAAAAGCCTAAACCGAATTGTTATGGTCCAAAGTAAAACCATTAGAACGACAATAAACTCGAAAGGTGATGGATATACATATAAGCCATATAATATCTTGATTTCCAGAAAAATCAAAATTTAACAGCTATTTTTATTTTTATGCCACTCTTGTTATATTTTTAGCGCTTTTTAGTTGCGTTATTGATAGCAATAATTTGGTAGCAGCAAAAATGTCGTAACAATAAAATGTTTATTGTTTCTGCTGAGTTGCACAAGTTATTGTCATCTGAGCACAGAAAAGCCTAAACCGAATTGTTATGGTCCAAAGTAAAACCATTAGAACGACAATAAACTCGAAAGGCGATGGATATACATATAAGCCATATTTAAGCAGGATTTTGCCACTAACAGTCGATAAATTTAGAACTAGAACCAATCGCTAAAATGCTTGTAACGGCTTACCCGCGAGTAAAAGTACCTATACATCTTTGATGAATTCTATAATTTCTTCACTAAAACACAAGTAATCTCGTCAACCTGTTGAATAACATTTGTAACGTATCGAGGTCTAACATCCGTTCACAAAAATCTTAATGTGTGCGAGGCAATTGAAAGTAAACCCAAATGTGAAAATACTTGTGACATTCAGTTAGTTCAATATGGTATATATCTCTATTCATGTATTTACGAAAAATAAAAGTCCAACTGGTACATTGTTTAGCTTCTGTACTTCTGAGCAGTGATTGCTCAGCAATCCATCAACTTAAAAATAAATGCATCAAAGAATTACAACAAAATGAGGCAATTTCCGCTTGTCTTTCATATTCAAAGCATCTGATGCAATCCTTTTTACATAGAGACCTTTGAACCACGTAACACAGTTCGTTTAATAGGAATCCTGGCTTAAATGAAAGCAAACAAACCATGTAAAACATCAACAAAGAAACATCATAAAATTGAAACCAAAAAAGCAAAAGTAAAACAGAAAATTACAACATTTGACAAATAAAATGAAATAAGACTTTTACATTAGAAAACAGTGTAGCTTCACATAAAAAAAGAGTACTTCCTCAATTGCGACTTCATCTGTCATTTGTGCGTGTGCATGAAAAATGATGCGTTAGCTTGTGAAAGTTAAAGAAGGCTGCGACAGCCGTATGCACAGTTCAGGAAAAAACTTTAATTTAAAAACATTCCTAGATGCTACAGAAAGGAAAAAAATGCAGAACGCTACCCCCTCCTTTCTTTTTCATGAAGAAAACTGTCAAGCCGCCCCAAAGAAAACCATAATTCATAACGTCAATTCTAAAGCTGTCCCCATTTTCTCCTCTTGAATTCTAAGCTGAAAAGCAAAAACTTACCTCTACTCTTCCAGCAGTAGCGTTTTTGCCGGCAACAACTTACAAAGTTTGCTACATGGAAATGGTTGACGGTTCAATCGCTTGTGCGTTCTTCATTTGATATTATGTAAGGGTGAATGAAATAACCATATTATGAAGCGAATACGGAGCACCAAGCATGCATACTCTTTCAGTCATCGTGTGAACACCATGCTTGCTTAAATTATTAGGGACAGAGAAAATATATATTTCAACTGTTACGACCACGCAAAGATTATATGAGAGCCCTACGTTGGCTGGAAAGGGGATTTTGAATGAAAGCTGTTTGAGACTGGAGCTGGATAACTGCTATTGACAGGATATGGAATTGGTTTGTCGTGTGGCTGGCTACATGCATAGTCGAGAAGTTCATTAGCCAAAAAAAATTACTGTGTCATGTGAAAATTGCGTTGGTGCAAAATGTAAATTCACTGTTTTATGTGTGGGAGTCTGCATTATTCTGAACTGGTGTTATACCATTTACACAAATCAATTATTAGTAATATGCTAGAAATACAGGATTTGAGAGACGCATTTAGAATACACTCTACTAGGTGAGAATAGTGCGTAGTAATAATTTATTCAAGTACTATGGATAGAAAACCCATTCGGATCCAATTTAGCAAGAGAGTTGGTCCTAAGATTATGGGTTTTACATTTTGTTTATCACACAACTTTTATATTTTTCTAGCCATCCATATCCTAAATTTCGGTGTAGTAAAAACGGATGTCAAATTGTAGAGTATTATAGGGCAACTTTGCTTACCTCATTTGTCCCCTTCTTCTTCAACTCCTCTTGGTTTCATTTACAGTTGATTTTACTGGTATACAATGGGGAAACTGTGAGTCATCCTCATCATCTCCATAGCCTGTGGATTGCAATTTAGGTTTTTTTAAGGAAAACAACAGATAGAATTCCGTCGATACACCATTACCAACAACAAATGCTACAACAGCATTATTGACATGCTTACATATTTTTTGTGCAGAGCATAGTGGAAGTTGCTTGAATAGATTGATGTTTCTGTACCATACACCCAAATTAACTTGGTCGAAGGTGTGTGTTGTGTAGTAGCAGTAGATCGACAAATATATTCACTTCTGCCTGCACTAAGCATTATGTTTTTGTTTGCGTGGCATGTCATGTCATTTTAGTTTCTTCGAGTGATATGGCTTTTGTGGTGTTTTTTTTTGTATACCATATAGTCAGCGTAATTCCTTTCTTGTAAGAGAGTAACTATTCAAGTAGCAATGCAACCCAAAATGTCCAACATGAGGAGTTGAGAACAATAAGTAGCAAAACAGCGAAATCAATCAACGACACTTTCCTATACAATATTTACACGCGGCTAGGATGCAGTTGTTGTCGTTTACAAATCGGCAGACTGGTATGGTATTCAATTCGTGTGTTGTTGGTTAGAAAACAGTGTATCTATTTCTTTTTCCCCTTCTTGCTTTGTATGCCTTAAAGCGTACATATTGTTGCAGTAGGCAGCATAATGTGTTCTCATCCAAGAAGGAAATTCAATTCGTTTCAACCCAATGTCACTTACACCATACCAGAGTTGAACTATAGATAACATCACCAGCTTTAAGAAGTACATAAAGGATTATCTGGTGGTTTTAGCTCGAGCTACTTTTCTATTCGAACTTATTGCATAAAGCTTACTAGATAGCAGCAAGATTTACTAGAGAAGAAGCCCACTCACTTTCTCCCGAGGACAGGATAAGGTACCAGATCACCCAAAACTACATATACTATATAATGCTGTTTCTTCAGAAGTGTGCAACTGACTTTGAATAAATTAGCAAAACCCAACCTCAAGACCACTCACTACTTTTCATCCACGCTGATACATAAATGATACAATGAGATGAAAGAAGAAGAAAATGCGTGAAGAAACAAGAAGAGAGAGAGAGAGACGATAGACGATCATGTTGAATCTTGTGGATGTGGACTCACCGGATGAGAAAGAAAACTTGCTGTATTTCTTCATCCTAATGTGGATATAATGTGTGGACATTTATACCTGGTTTGAAGTATGTACCCATGTTACATCCGATGAGGGAAAGGTGGTACATAAATATCAGTAGAGGATTATTCATGCCTGTACAAGCGTCACTCTGGATGTATAGTACACATTTGGCTGACTAAGCAAGCAGACCGAGGTAATTGTATTAAGAAGCATACACTGATCGTGGCAAACGAAAGATTGCGTCTCTCACGGTCGGCTTTAGTTTCTCTACTTTCTTGGCCCATGTAAGCGATCTCTGGACTAATAAACTTTATTCTAGACAGGATACCTATACGCACATAGGTAGTTATACTTTATGATACTATATGAGTTTAGCTTCTCTTTCGTCGCTTAGTCTTCTCGAACTCTGATGTTGTTACCTCTCTTCTTTTCTTCCCTCGCCTTTCGGCTTCAGTTAATTTGGAATGGTGTCGAAAAGTACAAGTCAAGAGGTTGGATGCACCGGAGTAGAAAGACGGCGATGATGACTAACTGCTATCAAGAATAAGTACACGAGGCTTTATTCACAGTGGTTCCGTTTTTTCCACTTTTCGTGTTTCTTCTGCATTTGTAAGCAAGCCAAAAAGTGAAAAGGATCGATGCACCATTGGAATCAGCTTTAACAAATTATCTGATGTAACTAACCTTTATCACAACCACCACTCTGCAGCAACCAGCACAATATGGTATTGCATAGTACACAGTTTCACACAAATAGAGCAAACTTTATTTCTTTATAGTTGTGCAAGAAGAAAAGATTCATTCCCGAGAAATTTAGTCTTTGGAAAAGAGAAGAAGTCTAGTTAGGTATCAACAAGTTTCTTTCTCTCAAAGTTTGAATGGAACAGCCATTAATACACTTTCCTGACTTTCTTTGTCCTTTGAGATCACACACAACTGAAGAAACTTTTTTGTTGTCTGAATTGATGATTATGTCCACCTTCATATACAATGGAAAAAGGTCACTTGTGTCCAACTAGATTATAAATCTAGATACAATTTTATTGTCTATTTATACTTTTGTTGTACCGTTTACTTTCTTTTGCGATGGATGCAATGTAAAATGTGACAGTCTTCCGTGTACTCGAATCCAAATATCCAACTTTTTATTTCACGGATCAAAGGAAATCTCATATACCTACATAAGAAGCATTGACAAAACGGCTTGTCATAATGAAATGAAAATTAAATGTAAAGTCGAAATACTTGCATTTAAGCGAATTCAACTGAACTGAATGGACAACGATTCGTTTATTCAAGAACCCTGCAAAAATAACTTGACTAAACCCCCATCAAATATTTGCGAGTAAACTATAATTTTATACACACACACATTTCCCAGATGATTATTTCCTTTCATGGTCATAGTCAACATAGGTAGTGGAGATGTGCAAATGATGAGACGAAGGGAAGTGTAGAGAAGAGATAATGAAGCGTTGATAAACAATGGTATTCCGCTCATTCAACGCAATTCATTTCACTGTAAAACACAATGCAAATGTTATTGTATGTATTTTCACGTTTCCTTCTTTTCATCCTTGTCCAACAAACTATCCCCCACCACCACCACAAGCGTACAAATGAAATCATGTTATGGAAAGAGCGAATGAAAGGCAGATTTCTAGTCAGCAAGAGTTCTGCCACCACCGGAAAATAACCATTTCTAGTTTGGTGGTGTTGAAATAATAGCATACTATACCACTCTTGATTACTGCGATGATTATGATGATTATGTTTTCATTATTTCCGCATCAAAACACCCACTAACTCTTTTACTTTTTTTAGAGAGAATGAAAATATGGGCTAGGATGGGCAAACATGAATAAGCAAAATGATTAAATCCATTGTTCTCTCTCTTCTGAAAAAGGATGATATTAATGCATGCAAGCATTTTGCACCTTTTTAAATGGAACATATTCCAGCTCGTTTAGTGGTACAACATTAATACCTAAATATGCACATTGGTAATTGAGCGCGGACAGCTTAGCCTAGCATATTGCTACATTTTATATTTGCGTTTCCTCATTATCATCATTAATTATAACAACAAGCGTACCATAATGTTAGTAGAAGTGGGCACTACTCATTTTATAAGCGCTGGCTACATGCGTATACAGCAGGATCATTTAGTTCCGAAAAATGAAAACTGAAACCTTATGAAAATTTTAACATCCTTTCTCGTTTTACCCGCAAAATTACTTTAAACGTAGTCTCATTCTCCTTTCCTTTCTGACGTAACAAGAAGAATCTCCACAGACTTGGTCAAAGATTAATCGAGCTTCATCTACTTACACTCCAATTTTCTCGAGTTGACATGAATTTCTCATGCTTGTAGTGAAGGTATAGTATCATTATTTAAGAACTAAAGAGATGGAAACCCCCACAGCAGAATCAGGGCGGCCGTGCCAGGTCAGATATTACAAAAGACTGTTCTGGCAAGAAATATACCAAACAATTACCGGCAAATGTAGCATATCAGAAAAGAAAATGGCAGACAACAAATAGAAGCAGGTAGCAGTTATGTGTACGTCACGGTTTTGTGTATGGATGAAACCAGCTATCAGCACTATCATCATCATCATCATAATAACAGCAATAATATTTTTTTATTTCATATTTTACCAGCTTTGGAAAGTGTTTCTTAAAGCCTTTGAATGAGCTCTTTCACTCTGGTTCTCCCTGTAAAGGTACGAGAAAGCAAACTGGGTTGGCTGACAAATTACCAAATTGTGTACGACAGGTTTTCCAAAATAAAATGGGTTCCCCAATGAAAACATGTGGTTTTACAATGAATAAAGAGTAAAGTAGCTGTATACTTCCGTATATGTATTATGTATATAGCATTGCCAATAATGCACACTACTACGGTAAATTTTTCTATTCATTCCAGTTCACGTACTCAACTCAGCTTTATCTGTTTGAAATAGAAATGTTTTCTTCGAATAACCATGTACGTGTTTTTACACGATAAACCCGGAAACAGAGTAAACTTAGAACAGTGAACATTTTCATTCTCCCTTTTTCCCTTGCCAGATACATACATTCATTTCTCTTCATGTTACTTCTGCTAACTTTCAACCTTCTTATTTAATAAATAGCAGTAGCTACATATTTACAGAGAAACCAAGCCAGCTACTTTAGCAGACCTTTGAGTCTTGACACAGTTTAACCTAGTTTACCTAATAAAGACTGATAGACGAGGATAAAATTGTCGTGTTGGATATGAACAAGAAAAAATGTTGTGTGTGTGAGTAGGGACAAAATGTGCAAGCAGCAAAAACGCTGGAAAATTGCTTTTAGCTATGAAAAACTTTTCTTTTTTTTTTCTTCCTTTTGTCTTTACTCCAGAATTTCATATTATGCAAAAAAATAAAAGATGAAAGTAGAAAAAATAAAAGACGTGAGTACAAAATGAGCTAATAATAGGGCGTTTTTTAGTTTGCATTAGCAATGGTAATATTAAACATTACTTTCATGACTTTCAGTGGTATTTCCAGACTCAACAATCTTGTAAAGACAGAAGAACAATAACGTACACTCAAATGCGTAGCTCACCCTATTGTTTCACAAAGTGCATTAATGAATTATTTGTATTTGTAAAGAACTAAGCACTGTAGTATATAGAACAATGTCATGAAAGTAACTTTGTTTCAAGCAAAAATTTTGTTGCAAAAGTGCGTTTTCATAACACTTCTGTTTGTATACATGCATTTTTTTCTGTACGTACACACCACAATAATTTCCCAAACACAAAACTATCCATATAATTTCAAGACAGGATGTTTGTACCATGTAGAATATTTGTTTCTACTGTAACTTTACTGTATATTGTATGCATGGAGAGGCTGGTGTGTGCTACACGAGATGTAAACGGAAGCTAGACCTCAATACGTTACAAATGTTATTCAACAGGTTGACGAAATTACTTGTGTTTTAATGAAGAAATTAGAATTTCATGAAAGATGTATACTTTTACTCGCGGGTAAGCCGTTACAAGCATTTTAGCGATTGGTTCTAGTTCTAAATTTATCGACTGTTAGTGGCAAAATCGTGCTTAAATATGGCTTAATTTCCTAAACACAAAACTATCCATATAATTTCAAGACAGGATGTTTGTACCATGTAGAATATTTGTTTCTACTGTAACTTTACTGTATATTGTATGCATATTATTGCATACATCGTAGTAAAAGAGGTAGATAAAGTTTTTTCTAAGCACCATCATCATCGTCATCATCAGAGGAGAATGCCCACATAAAAAGATACAAGACGCAATAAATGCTTACATGTGTGTGATTGTCACTACCACCACCACCGTTGCTGCTGTTTTCTCTCTCCTGTTTTTACACTGGAAAAGCTGCGGCATGGCTGGGTCATAACATTTTGCTAACAGTCTGGGAAAGCAGCAGCCAACATCAACAAAAGAAGTTTACGGCTTGTCGGCAGACAAAATGACATTCACATTTACACTAGTATCATCATAATAATAACATTGTGTGCAGTTCCAGTTGAATGGTGTGCTTACAAAGATAGTAAACGCATATTTTTAGTACTACTACAACTACATAATATGGAGTGGATATAATAAACAACAATGGACAGCATGTACATAATTTGACAATGTACATGGATAGGGGTGAAATATAAGAATATTGAAGTGTTCTTCTAAATACGTAGACAAGAATGTAGTCATGTATTTTACTTTTTTCTTGTAGTGTAACGACTTTTCCTGGCAAGAAATGTATTTCATTTCTTGATAAAATAGAGAAACGAATGACAGAACAAGAAGTAGGTGTGATTTAGGCAAATAATGGTATAGGAAATCTACTTAAAGTACAATAATAACCGTGTAATGTACAAAATACTGGTGTGTCAAGTAAGTCATAAGTTTGTATCATGAAAATGAACCTGATATCAAATTCGTTTTTATTCTTTTTATGTAAAGGGGCACCATCTGAGTGAATTGTGAAAGTAATAACCGTACTTAAACATTGCTTTGCTACTACCATCTGGCACATTCCTTTTTCAGGGATACCAAAGTAGCGACATTATATATAGATAATTTCCATTTATCTTATTATATTACCACCGCTTCGATGAGACTGTCTGATGACCATAGTCACAATCTTTCTAACTGGTTAGTAAACCAAACCGAGGAGCAACTAATATCTTAGTGTAAGAGATAGTTTGTCTGAAATTTACATGCTGCATGATACTGTTTCTCTTACAACGCAGATCACTTGGTATTGGATGTGATTCAATCTTTTTCGTTCATGTGGTCATTTGATATTGTAGCAAAAGAAAATGATCAAACGTAAT
>JAHZMZ010001580.1:0-18039 GCA_027743805.1 Lepidocyrtoides sp. E14 | reverse complement strand
AAGGGAGCATCTACTTAACGTTTTGTCATTTAAAAATGTATGAGTAAAAGACTAATTACGCCACATTACTCCCATTTGACATGTGAAGAAAGATTTCTCGATACTAAAACATATTATAAATGAATTAAAACATCAAATTTAATTTGTCCAATTGTCAGATTTGTTTGAGATGAACAGGTTCAATGAAATTTTCTCATGATTTTGTAGTGAAATTATTAGATTTAATTCTTTATTCATTCACGGTTTCTAGCACTGCTCTTCTAATTCACAAATGCTCATCCATGTTAAATGCGATTAAATGTTTCTTTTAAGCTGAATCAGTTAATATGTCAATTTACGAATCGAAACAGGAGAGATTAAAAGACCATAGTTTTGTGTGATTATGGTTTGCTAGAAAAGTCAATACTTAAGGCCGACACGCATGAATAAAGATAATACAGCTAGTCAAACTGTAATACCGGTATTATCACAGTGTACATATATGTTGTACAAACGTCACTGCTCAATGATTGGTCGGTTGGTGACTTGACTTTGACAAGCGACACAATGGCATAAGAGGATTATGAAAGAAACTGTGCATCACGCAAGAAACGAACGTCACAGTCATAAGGCACATCATAATAATAATCCTAAAAAATAACTCAAACCTGCAAAGTACATAGGTATACATACATATATGATGGAGTTCAATCAAAAAGCTATCACAGCCATACCATATTCATTGTGTGTCAACCAGAGACCACTATAGTGTAATATCGTTGAGAATTAAGCGTGAAAGAAATTTATTTTATAGCCACGCTATTAGCAAGTGGCAAAGTAAAATCGATGTAGTAATACCTGCCCTAGAAAAATCCACATTATTATTTATCTCGGTCATAATAATCCATGCAGGATTAGTAGTTGTAACGTAATAATAATAAATCATTATAAGACGTAGTCAAGTAGCTCAAGTTAAGACGGTTATAGTATTTGAAAATACCGTTACAGCATCGGCCGGACTATCTGATGCGTTTTATAATATTACAGCTCGCTACTTGGGTAATAGTAATAATAAATATGAGCATGCAGCAAATTACAATAGTTTGTTGATGTTCAAAATGACATCATTTAAATGCATGTTATGATTGTAATGTGGTGTGATCATGAAACAAGAAAAAAAAACACGATAAGACGGTGTTTGAGGAGAGAATGAGAGTAACAGTGAGTACCTTGAGAAGGTTATACGGACTGGCTCATTGAGAACGAAAGTCATTTCGTTCGATATGATTTGTAGTTACACTTCTTCATACATTTTTAACTTTTCGAGTTTACTAAAGCTTGCTACTCTGTAAAATGTTATTATTGTAGCAGAAGCAAAATACTGTGTGGTAAATTTAAACTCAAAATATGAATTCCTCATCAGTAAGACAATATTAGGTACCTGTTTACGTGTAGGTAATAAATCTTGAGTGGCAGTGGTGGTAATTGTAATGCATACTAATACATGCCTTCTGTCTGTGAGGCCAAGTAACTGTAACGCTAAATCTTTCTACCAGTATGTACCAATCGTACACAAGTGACTGCGTTATTGACGACTTTTATGATTCCACTTTACTACTTCGTCATTCAAAATTCAAAACTAATGAAATTAATTGCATAATAATATGCTTCCTTTTAAAGGGTAAAATATTTTCCATTAAGTGTCTGTTGATCTTTCTCTGCTAATTCACTTTATTTTAAAAAAATATGCAGCATTAATCCATTCACACAATTACGTCCATGTAACTTTGAACTGAAATAAAATTAAAACCTTAAGACATTCAGCCAGCAAATCTCAAGCAAGAGATTTGCTGACAATAAAACCAAGTCCCTTTGTCAACACTTATACGTGTATGATATTCATGGCCTGATTGTTTATTTTCTGTTACATCCGCTGTAGACACGCACTCATAGGTAACAACTTAACACAGGTGCTTACATTGAATGCTTGTCATGCGTCTGAAAAAACATGCCTATGGCATTCTTGGTAGAAATTAAAGTTAGAATTTTCATTTACAATTGGCAGAATTTTCTGCAGCAAATACTTCTATAGACTATTATGTATTCTTGACGGCATAATTTTCGTTTTAGAATGTTAAGGCTATAAACTCTCAAAGGAGAGTAGCACGAATTATAATACAAATCAGTAAAAAGTAAATTAGTTGAACAGTAAATAATAAATTGCATAATAGGAGCAAGTGTGAAGTGGATATATGTAGATGATTTCATTTTATTTGTTGTAGAAGGAGTATTGTCAAAAGTATGACGGATTGAAAATGCAGGAATCGAAATGAGACCAAACAACAAATACAGTGAAGTGAAAGAAACTCAGAAGCAACAATTGAGTAGTGCCGTGCTGTGAACGTAATAATGACCCAATGACATTATACGGCTACTTTTGCTACTTGGTTTCATCCAAATTCCAAACATATAGATAGGTCTTATTCAAAAATTCAATCAAAACTCAATATCATACAGATATATGACGAGAGGGAGAGTAAATTGATCCCTACAAGTGCTTTATGTAACTGTCTACGTACTTGTTCGCAATTTGTATTAGTAGGTTGCAATTTGGTTGTAAATTGAATTAGATTCAATTTTTAATTCATTAAAGTCGCCAGTCCAACCCAGACGTGAACGCCATGAGCGGGTTAATGCACTTTTCTCTCTTGTTCAATTCATCTCTGTGTTACATGTAATGGTAATGCGAGCAATTATGGACACCGATCGAGATTCAATCGATTCCCTGCGTAATATACGAATGCAGCGATAACTTAAAATGAATATGTCACTAGTTTGTGCATGTGTGCTATTTATTTTGAATCATAAAATTTCATTTTTAGATGCATACAATGCTCAATTTCATGTAGGTGAATCAATCAATACTATCTGGTTTATGACGACAGAAAAATGCAAAACTAATAATTTTCTGACTCCTGTAGAGTTAGAGAGCTAAAAACTTTGTTTTGGAAACTAAACTGGGAGCCATATCTCTGAATACATGCGCCTATATTATCACTTAACTTACTGGCAGTGCATGATTGCCTATTATAAATAAATGACTTTTTTAATCCTGTAAGATCCCAGGCTAAAATTTATTATGTAGTAAACAATAAAATTTATTTTATTCGACAAAAGTATGCACCTTTTCTAGCGTATTTTAAGATCACAAGGATCAGCTACACACCAAAAATGAAATATTGTAGAAAAAAGTACACTTGACTTATGCTAACTTGTCGAATATGTCTGCTATATCAAAACTTGGTAGTTAAACTATATTTCAGCCTTCCCTGGAGAAATAGAGTCCTGTCAATGTCATTTTAACGAGAACGGACAAAAAGTTGAAGGTCAGAACACAAAGACAAAGAGAAAAACTACTGATGTAACCAGTCAGTTTCTCGTCTATTATGTACCTACACTCAAATACTTGACAACAACCTATTGTTTATCCAAGTATAAAATTTTAGGGCCTAATTTGATTTAAGCCTAAGCCCACACAGCCTTGGCTGCCAGGATTGTGGTCGTAATATTTTTACAACCATTTTTCTTCCTTTTGGAATTTGGGTTATTGCAAAAAAATTTGATAAGCCCATATTGACTGTTTAGAAAATATGATTAATTCTTTAAAGAGAACACAATTTAATGAAATGATCAGATACTCAATTTGGTTGTAACTTACGCCAGACTCAACGAAGAACTGACGAAAAGTTAACAGCGGATTGGATACAAAAGCTCAATATCATTTTGAGGACAGGACACAGGAGGCAATTTTAATACGATACTCAAAGCTGGCCTATAGAGTTATAATTGATTATGGCTTTAATTTGAGCAATAATCATTGAATTTGCCAAGTTAAATAGACCAGTTTTACTGTCAAAGGTCTCCAGTTAAAACGACAATAAAAGCAAGTAGTATAAGATACTCCAAATCTAAACGAGAATTGAATGTGTAGTAAAGTTTTTCATCATACGTGAATGATGTCAGGTTTTTGGAAAGTACATAATATTATCTATCCTTCAAATATCTATGCATTACTTTTGGATCAGATTTAGTCTTCACATTACAATTTATCGATTAATAATTAAAATATTTTATTTAAATACTGACCAAATAAATAATGTGATCATGCCTTGAACATTTGCTTGCATTCATCGCATCGTCCAAAAAATCTAATCGTTTTAAAGCGATGAGATGATGAATAAAAACATTAATATAGCAAAATTTTGAGGTTTCAAGCATTCAAGAAAGAAACAGAGTTCTACCAGTTAATAAAAGGAACTACATATCTAGGAAGGAATATATAAATACTAACGTTGACCACCCCACCACTCCTCATTTCTCGTAAATATACACATGCTATTTATCTCTTTATTGTATACATTACGTTTTCCTTGTGAAAGTACTTTCTTTTGATCTGATTTATGTATTTTAGAAAGGTACTAGATACACGCGCTTGATATTACATCAATATATATAATCTAAAAGGTTATTCAAGCTCAGCAAAGATTTTTTCTATCAAAATTGTTGAAAGCATCTTCTTTATGAACCCACGTACAAAACAATTATCTCAGTTGTCTGTCTCCAGATCAAAATCACGTAGATAAGCCATTACATAAAAGTGAAGATTTTCTTGCATACAAAGATGTATGGACACTCTATACTTAAGACAAAACATGTCTTACTGGAGTCAAGTATCTGACTGAATTGAAGTAGGCAGTAATTCTTTTCATGTCCCTGGGGAGAAATTTCTAGTAGCTTCTTTAATCGTCGTTGCCCTTCTCAAAATAATGCGGATATGTATACAGTTTTGCATTTATTTGTCCTTGTTATCTTAAATCACGGTAAAAGCCTGATAAGCTCAAAGTACATTTCTTTTTGTTTAAAGTCTCACTCTCTCTGCTGGAGAGAGCAATTTGCTTACAATAGTTCATCTTACATAAGATCAACATCCAGTAAAGGTCAGTTTTCTCTGGAAATCGTGCTCAAAACAGATGAATTACGACCAGCTTGTAAATTAAACGTGCATTATTGATGACTGGTATTTCATAGCTAAACGGAGCGCGTGTGTATAATGTAGATGAATGTATGAAGTAGTAGTAGCAGCAAAATGTCGCAAATATTTGGTCAAGAATTAAGTTATTTACTTTACTGTTCGAAATAAAGCACTGAGAGACAAGATCGGCAGTTTGTGTCAGTATAAATTAGCATTGAATAAAATTATGGTATGCCTATTAGTAGTTTTAATTTTAACTCTATGCATAAAAACATCTAAAACTGACGATATATTTGAGAAAAGGAACCAGTCACAGCCAATGTTTATCACTGGCAACCCACAAAATAAATTCTCGAGGAAAGGAGGCCTCTGATAGACTATTTTAATAGAATTAGAGCAACATGAAAGTGCCATCAGCACTTACCCATATAGGGTTGTGGTATCGAATAAAAAGTAGCTTCATAAAAATGTTTTCCCCGCTGATCGGCACATGTGTAGTATAAGTTAGCATATTTATGCAGCTTGTTCTCTTCAAATACTTTGTAAGACTGGTTACGTTGACACATGATATGGCTGTGATAAAAATACCAGTCATCCATGATATTTCATAACATGTTTTGCTCTTACATATATGTGTCTAATTTTAAGTAAATTAGCGAAAGTTGAAGCATTTGTTTATGATAATACCTGGATTGCATGCATTTCAATGATACAATTTACGTCAGATTCCTATTGTCTTTTTGTTCAGATGCTTTTACCCTAATTGAACTCTATTTGGTTAACGAGGTTATGTGCAATCTATAACACACCTTGCTATAAAAATAAGTTATCATCGGTTACAACTTTTAAGTCAATAATGTAACTAATATTAAACCAATTTACATGAATTCGTTTTCGAGAGACAACGAGCCTGACAGCGCATAAACAGAAATTCTTGGCCCAAGAATCTTGGGTATTTCTTATGCGTAATGCAAAATGTAGTGATATAAAAATTGACATGCATTGATACATCCCTTATACAATTATACGTTAATAAAAAAGGTCATTCATAATGCACGGTTTATTTTTCGGCTTGTCTGGCTTGCAATCTCAGTTGAAATTTAAGAACAGTGGGCTGAATTACAGTACATAAAAAGTAGTCTAATCGTTGTATTGTTTTTGAGATGGTGACAAATACATCGCCAAAAATACGATGAGTTATATATAGACACAATTTGGTTTCAAATGTCGGTGAACTATATAAACTGCATAAGCTGTAGTGCGCTAGTCACTACCTTGTCATCATAAATTTACATTTTATGAATTGAAATGAATTTAGACACGAAAACAACCTACCACTTGACCACAATTTCAGAGAAGGTAAGTATTCCAAGTATTCTTTATAGTATACTTTAGAGGTTCAGAGAAAAAATACTATTAGTCATTGGTAAAACTATTTAAAATTGTGTTTTGTTTAACGCCTGTTATAAGTCACCTAAGATTAACTTAAAATACAATAATCACCAGAACCAAATATGTTTCAATCTTCAGCATAATCATTGGAGATTGCCAACTACTGTTACTACTTTAGAATATTCTATGGACGGACGATGATGGATTTCGTTCAAACTAAACCAAAGTAAAAAAATTTCATTATGCGAATTTAGAGTAAGTTCAAATAAAAATAGTTGACTTCAAAATACAATTCAGCATTGTTTCGGTTTGGATGCGCAATAAACTAAATTTAGCCCGTCCACCAATGGACTCTTCGCTTCTAGCTCTAGTACATTCAAACCTTTGCATAAACATCAACGAAATTAAATATTTGGCTTGGACGGTAATAGTAATAATATGAATGAATTGCAAAATAGTTTAGGTGAAGTGGTGACATGAGAGCTGTACGACGACGATGAAAAACAAAAGAAACAAACGTTTTCCTCAGCACTGCTAGAAGCAGACAATACAATCGTAATTAGTGCTTAACGAAAAATAATATGCCACAAGCATTCGAATGACGACTGTTTTATTTTAGGGGATAATTCATCGTATATTTTAGGCTTGCTTACGTACGAAATTATACAGGAACCTAAAAACAATGAGCTACGCTCTCATTCTATTTATTGTGAGTTTGCTGCTTTTGTACATTCACATATTGTGGTAAAGCATGTATATGTTGCTGACAAATAGGATTTGATACAAATTAGGCAAATAAATGTAGAGCACGGCTTCAACTGGGCCTAGAAAACTGTTTGGTAATTAGGGGAAGCCCTATTATCATTTTATCACATTAAAAATTGCACCAATTGGTGATGGCTACTGAGCGCATTGCATTGCTAGTTCAGCTTTTTTTGAATATCCTCCCTGCATATATAAAACATTTGTTGCAGTTGCAATGTATCGTTAGCAGTTAGCAAAAAAGAGAGACTGCGTAGTTGGATATCATCATCAAATTATGATTCACAAAAAAAGATCAATTGTCATGATTTTTTATTTTAAAAAATTCTATTTCAAAGGTTGCGTTACGTGTCAATACTGACCCTATATGTAAATTTTTAAACACACTTGTGCATTTTATGTGCTCAATGCTTGAAAATAGCAGAACTTCAAATACACGTACCTTTAAAATTTCAATACTGGGGGACAACGAATACAAATATCAATTTCGACATTCATAAAACAACTCATTAAACATTTTAAATAGACACAAAAAGTGTAAATTTGTTGTTAGCATACGTGTAAACAGGTGCAAGTATCACCATCACCACCGTCCATTCCACACTTCTAAAAGAGAGGCGTAGTAGTAGCCAACATCCAACAAAGACAAATGTCGAGTTCAACAAGAGTTTGCCGTACTGATAAGATCGTCATCCTTCAATCCACACGTGAAAAGTAAAGCTGATTTTTTTACTAATTCGTTTTTTTTAGTCAGTAAAGACCAATCATTCCGACCTTTTTACCATTGCAATGGTCGTAAATACATATTTTATAATATTGGCTGATGCGGCTCATGAGTTCTTGCCCAATGAAGGTCTGCCAAAGTGAATAACTTACACACAACACAAAGCGCAAAATGATGTGAAGCTTCTCTTTACTTTTAAATACTTGTAAATTAAATATTTTGATGAAAACACTGAAACATGGGTGTGTTTTATGAAATTGTGGCTTGAAGTCGTTTGGAATCGAAGAACTGAATTATGCTGCAGTTACACTTTATATATGACTGCGCCTAATGAAAGCAATCCATGGAATTGAAACACAAATGGACTTCCGGTTAATAGAGAGGTAAACAGTATGCGACGGCTCCAATAGTGGTAGCAGCAATTTATTGTCTACAAATAATACGGTTGAGGCAAATATTAGATCAACCTATTTATTTTATGGAACTGTACACATCATAAAACAACATGACACGATGCTTAATTGAATCGTGTCGTGTTGTCTCTCCAGTACCATGCATTCAATGCAATACGTCATGTTTTTTCAATTTCAATGATGATGTTATAAGCTTCTCAGTTGTTTTAAATTACATATACCGTACTCCATGCATCATCGTGAGTTAAGTTAGGATAATGCACATTTAGGTGAATAAATTGGATGAGAACAGAAGGAAGTCTAGAAATCTTATAGGTATGATACTTTGTTAACAACCTTCTTGAACAAATAAACCAACTCCAACACATCAATGCAGCAATGATATCAAAGAATTTATTGTAAAAGATGTAAAAGTCAGCATGGTGGTCGTAGTCTAAATAGACTGCATTGGAAATTGAATTCTTACGTAAACACAATTAGCCGTTACTCTGTTTTATTTGTCCTTCCTCTTCTTCTTCTTCAAACAAAGACCTACGAGCACGCAGAGAACATCACAGTTTTTAAAAAGTGCACTCAAAATGTGTCAATATTTTCTTTTTCCAAATGGTGGAGCGAGATATTATAATATTGAATACTAAAAGAGTGAAATTCCAATACGTCCAAAACTAACAAAAAGCAAAAGGGAGGTTTCCCATACGCTGCTATGGACAGCCTTTCCAGAAATGGGCAACAGCCGCTCTTTGTACTGCGTGGGCCACATTCACGAATTATATGTACAACTTCTAAATTTCTTGTGGCAATGCTCCACAAAAATGATGCTGCTAAGCAGTTGTTACGAATAATTTGGAGGAATGTTTTGTGTTATTGTATTTATCTGTCTTGTTGCTTTCTACTTGACTAACCACAACAAAGTATCCACCAACCAAGCATACGATTGGACATAGTCGTCACTTTGCCTTTTATTGCCTTCAGTTTGCCAACTACCAAGTGGAATGGTACAACTATAACCTCGGACGTCCACACGTCCGTTGAAATTCTTGGAAGTGGGTTATTTACAACCACTAGTGATCCTGTACTTTTCCTACTAGTTGAAATAATTGAAACTGAAACATTGGCAAATGTGAAATTAAACTCCCCATGCACTACTGCTTCTAGCCATTTTTACTCCAAGGAATTATTCATCAAGTCTTGAGCTAAACCAGACCATCCAACGAAACAATGGATACGTACAAAAAAAAACGAGGAAAACCTTGTTGAAATGTTTATGTGCATGGAATGCATAACATACATTTAGTATTTATGTTTTGACAAGCTCAATGTCCAACTACAAGTAAGTATTAAGCTAATAAAGGATAGAAACAATAGAAAACCATCAAGACTCAGCCATCATCATCATCATTATGATTACGACGACATGACAAGGGAAACGCTCATTTGGACACCCACAAACCATCGAAAGGGATCAGGAATAAATAGCGCATATTTTCTAGCATAATCTCCCCATGTGTTTTTTCAAGTGTTTCTGAGAGTACCTAATTGTCCCACTGCATTAAGTATATTTATTTATCAAATAGTAAAAAATATAGATGATTGTTACAGACTGTTATGTCCTGAATCAGTATAAAGACGGCATGTGTATGTATGTAGGTATGTATTTTATTGCATACAAATGCTATTCTTCAATGTACTATGCACATCTCGCACAAAAATTTGTTGATGCACAATGCACAGTGTGAACAAGCAAATGTTTGTAGGTCGAACTTATTTANTATTTTATTGCATACAAATGCTATTCTTCAATGTACTATGCACATCTCGCACAAAAATTTGTTGATGCACAATGCACAGTGTGAACAAGCAAATGTTTGTAGGTCGAACTTATTTAAGTATCATATACGAATTAACTATCAGTATTAACGGATAAAGAATAATCAAAATCAAGAGCAGTTGCTGTATTTCATTAATAATGAGTCATTACTCATTATTACCATAACAATATAATAAATTCGTAGGATAATGTATGTGCATGGAATACATATATGATTTTTTCTCTAATTTAAAAACACTTCCTGTATATATTCATTTTGTGAAAATTTCTGTCATCCTACAAAATCTGAAATGAAAGAAATCTTTGATATAAGTGATGCATACTAGTTAGTACTCGCTAAAAACATACGCATGTATTTACCTAAATATTCTAAAGTGTTTTCATTGAGCAACATTATCAATTTTGGCTGTTGTTTCTAGTTTCACAGATGATGATGATCAATAGTTTTTCACTATACTGAGACCAGATTGTTCATGTCCAATGCATAAATTCAACCTACAACCTTTTTACTGTAAAGTCACTAATCCAGATAGTGCCACTTACTGGGCACGTTTTCCGTTTCACTTTATGTACATTTTTCATTGCGATGATATGCACATCTCAGAAATCACAGGAACACATTCAGTTTTACTTGAGTGACTCAGCTTCTCACACCCCCCTCAAATAATCTTATGTTAACACTACACTGCAGAAATAGATTACAAGAGATCGTTTGTGTAACAAACGTTTTGACAATCCCATCAAACATATCAGACTACGTGCTCAAATGCTAGTTGTATGAAACTACCACATTTCTGGATTTATTGAGTAAGACAAACTCACTCATGAGTAACCAGCCACTGTTGAAATGAAAAGCCTTGGTTTTGTGTATTGGTAAATTTTGGCTGGTAGTGGTCAGTTTGTCTGTCATATCATCAAAACCACTCACTCGGCATGACAGAATAGAATCAGGCATATGAAATACAGTCGTAACAGATAACCCAAATAGATGTATATTTTATGAATGCATATACGACTGTTCTAAAATGGCAAACCAAAAATGCTTGTGCTGATTAATGGTCTGACAGGAAATCCTTTTCCTAATTACAATTCTTAATCAAACCATGTTCCTTTTCAATCACTGAACTGGACTAAACTCGATAGAGTATACTAGTTGTAGTTTCAGCAATGTAGTGTTGAGAGCCAGTCATGTTCGAAAGTACTAAATATTTGCCAAAGTTCTTAAATAATGTTGAGTCTACTTAATGATCAGCTATTTAATTACAATACACTTTGGAGCAATTGATGAATTTTTTTGGGCTTTCAGAAAGGATCTGCAACGTCAGGTTGCAATGCATGTTGTATTATATTTTGCAGCCAAAGCATTGAATAAGGTGGTTTTTGTCTTGGTAGCTTAGATTTCAATCGATTGGTAGTATATTACTGCGCCAAAAAGCACGAAAATTCAATATTTTGAATTCGTTATTGTAGCAAGTGTCACATTATTCAAAAAATGAAATGGCTGTGCATAATATATCCAGTCTTCGAAAGAGACAAATTAAAAAACGCCTTGTTAACATCCAGCAACTTTGGAAAATCTTTCAACTCATTCCTTTACTAAAAATTCCACTACATAAATGTGCCAACTCAAAAAAATACCCGATGTAAAGTTTCATAGAACAAGTTACACCTATACTTATACACTGACAAGCTAAATTGTACAAATGTATAATTAACCAGACAATATTAGAACAAAACAAATGAAATTGAAAGAATTATGCATTGTGTATGCGAGTCTTTTTACTTTTCAAGTGATAACGTCCTTCGAGCTCATGAATTACTTTGTACAGTTATTGATAAGAGAAAGGTTATCTTTGAAAAGCAAAACACATGCTAATTACTACCTGCGGGACACACCATCAGTCTTTGATGATATTTAATTATTTAAAGGATGAAAAGGAGTAAACTATATTTTATAAACGACAGGGTGCGTTTTTGGTGCACTTTCAGCAATTTCAACAGACAATCGTAAAGTACAACTTAAAATGTTTATTTTCCGCATTTTAGTTGCAGTAGCTGCAATGATGATAATAATGGGCCATAATAGGAGCGCACTGTGAACATAATAAAGCTTGTGCAAATGTCGATCAGACCACATCTAATCTGCAGTAACGCGTGTCATTGCACATCCGTACCTACAATCAACAATTGTGTCACGTTGTGCTGCGGCTGCTTGAAGGAGGAAATAAAGAGGACAAATGAAAATGAACTCAGCCAACTGAAAAGTGTTTTTTCGATTTCTTCTGATGAATACGCAGTCCTCAATAAGTTCTACTACCTAAGATAAAATATTGTCGCCTTACCATGCATCTAAATACGCATACGTGCGCAACACGCTACCACCACCATCAACACCAGCTGCCAGGGGCATCACACGATGTCAATTAAGCAATAAACGGAAATGATTCGCATTGTTTTCCTTTAGGAGATTATCAATTTTAAGATATCGTTTTATCTACCTGCAACAGCACGTTTTGCACCTGTCTGCAGATTTTCTTTGGTGATAAATATGACATATTCTTCTTAAGGGGAGTACTTTTATTGCTATTGTTGGTACTGGTGGTAGTGCCTGAGGAGACAAGTGTGTAAGTAGTAAGTTGCATAAAATGTAGTAGTAGGCACATCATCTGCAATCAGTAATTCTCATACTTGTTCATCTCTGTGTTTCGTCAATCTCTTATTAGGACAAATAATTTCCTCGTAGCAAGCAAGCAAGTGAATCTGACGCTGCGCTGGTGTAATAAAAATCATGAAAATAGTGTCAAGCTAAAAACTGTTTTGCACGAAACTTTTCGTCACATGAGGCTGAAAGTAACATTTTTGTGTGTGTAAAATATCCAAACCAAGACTAAATACATGTTTTTTATTATTAATTCTCATAATAATAATATTATCGATTTTGAAAGTTCTGTAAAAATTAAATACTTGAATGACATGAGTAGAAAGACTGCCTTGGAGCCAAACGAACGCAGAGTTTTATTTAGGTATATAATATGCTTGTGTACAACAATCAATAATATTGTTTGTTGAATCGAAAGATGAAACGATATAGAGAAAAGAGGTATGTCATGTTACACAAACCAGGACCAAACAGATTCCCAACTGCTTTCTGAAGTATGAATCATTAGTATTCATTGCCCTAGAACACCTGAAATTACAATCGTAAATCTGCAAAGCTTATAAGCAAAATGCTTAATTATGAATTGAAACAGGCATTTCCATGATGTTACTGTGCTAACTAGCACTCTCATACTCCTGGCAGATACACGTGTGTAGTGGTGCCAAGCTGTCTATGATGCTTACTTTACTATTTTACATCAAAACAAGAGGATTCATGAGTCATCAATCATGAGTGTTCACAATTGTAGCAAAATCAGCAAATTACTCATTGCGCAGCTCAAGCTCATGCCCTTGTGTCTACACTTCAAATTTCTCAAAATGTGCATACCAAGTGTATTGTTTCCTGCATGCATGCATGAGCACTTTTGCAAGTTTAATACCTAGCAGACCAAAAGTTACATCAGGGTAGAAAAAATCCACAATGTTAGGTTTGACATATTTGGCAAGCATTTTTAATGGTAACAGTCGTGGTTCAAATTCCATAATCTTTTGCAAGTTTAATACCTAGCAGACCAAAAGTTACATCAGGGTAGAAAAAATCCACAATGTTAGGTTTGACATATTTGGCAAGCATTTTTAATGGTAACAGTCGTGGTTCAAATTTCATAAAAATACTTCCACTCCGCTACTTCTCTACATCTATCTAACGCGGTAAGAAAAACGGATTTTATTGCATAAAATTTGCACTGACGACTTACGATTAGTGCCAACAGCACTGTTGTTATCTTATGCACGTATAAAGTAAAAGAGAAAAGATCGTCATTGTTCAAAGAGGTGTTGTGTTATTTGGAGCAAATAATGATAACAAATAATGTAAACGCATTTCCAAATTGTGCCAATTTTCCGTATAGCAGGAAAAATAATACTAAACACATAAAACTTTGAAAACTGACTACCCACATCCATACAAAAGAAACTGCCGTTTCATAAACGTCTAGATATTCAGAAACATTTTTAGGTACTCTTTTCCAAAGTCCGAACATTTACTTTCATTGTCGTCGTTCATCATTAGTTATTGTCACTCCTATTGTAATTTAAGCTGGGAACCTCAGCTACCTTTATATGTCTAAATTTGGTTTTATTTGATTATTCATCAATTCATCAAATTCTGTACGGAAAATTATCCATGCAGTGCATTGACTTCATAGACCTTTTCTAATTTTGTGAGTGCCATTATTTTTCGATACGATTGGAACGTGACTACTTTCCATAATATCGAACTGTGTGCATGAATTTTGACTTATACAAAAGTACAAAAATATGCAGTTTTAATCCATTTCCGTACTGGCTTACCTGAACCTGAAATTGCAACATTCGTTGATAGTTTATTATCACGCAAAAATGAATCCGCTTGCCTGCATTCTGCAAGTTCTGAGAATTTGGACTGTCTGGACAAAAAATATCAATACTTTTGTCATCTTTTTAATTTTCCACTCCATATATTAGAGTTCTATGAATATGTATGCTCCTCCATATTTTATTTTGTATACCCAACCAACATATGTAACACCATTACCAGATTCACAACCTTTTTTGAAGGAGCCTTCATACAACCAAATGAAAGCTCCTTTTTATCATTGATCACTATTTATGTCAAGTTGAATGATTGGTAACTTGTTTGTAACTGACATCTACTAGATTTTATTCTGTTTGTATACTACACTGGTATCTTAGTCGAAGAAACTGGTGTACACATGAGAGACATTATGGATTAGATATGAACATGAACATGACGTTATGTTATGCAGCTGAGTCTTACAACGACAAGTTTGAAGTAACCAAGTGTAATCCCCTTTCGATTCGAGACTTGATTGTATTTGTCAAGAATAACATATAAAGAAGTACTAGTAATAAAAGGGAGAAGTTTAAGCACTGAAAATAAAACGGAACAAAATGATTATATCTTCCAAGGTTGCAAAGCTAGATAATTTTTCTGCCACACATGTCACACCAGTTACCTTCAACCTTCCTCTACCCCGTAAATGAATTTTACCTTTTCTAAGAATGTACGTAAAAACTTATTTAGGTGTGAATGAGACCAAAATTAAACAATTATGCAGTGCCTGTGCCTACTTCTACTGCTTAGTTTTTAGTCTGCTCATCTGATCTGAAGAAATTTTAATCATATTTCATTACTGAACAAGATAACGTAAATTAATGGGCTTTAATAACGATATTTCGGGACGTCTTGTTGTGGCCAGCCCACCGCAACCACACCGTCTATGTCCGCAGTTTCGTTTTGTTTCTTTCATTACCACTACATCATTTGGAGGTCCGCAAAATAAGGGCATACATCCATGTCGACTGTCGAGCAAAACGAGGTAACATTCGACAGTATTTACGTAAGATGCACCTGCATAATTTATATCTAAATTGTCATTTCCTAGCAAAGTGAGGATGCCCAATACAGCCAGATATTTGTAAGCATTTTGTCTGTCAATCTGTGGGTAAAGTATAGTAGTAGAAAAGTAATACATGGGAGAACAACTAGTATTTAAAAAAAAACTGTATATACCTACTGCTGAGTTCAGATCCTCCATCCTATCCTAACAAATAGCTTGTTAAATGAAGCTATCTGCAAAGTTTGTAAGCGAGATAATGGTACACCCGTTTACTAACTTTTATTTTACTTTTTAGTATCAAGAATAATTTTTTTTATATCCTCTTGATTTCATTGACTTTATTACTTAACTTTGTCTCTGTACCCGTAAGTATATTATAATACTTTTGGTGAGGTGGTAGTGGTAAATATTGAATGAACGGCTCTTGTTGACAAGTGAAGGCGAGGAAAAGATAAATTACTACAACTGTTCGTACTTGCTACGTACTCATTTGGAAGAGCCCTTTAAGTAAAAGCATACACTGTAGTGCATATATCTTGATTGGACTTTTGACATTCATACTTTAATTGGCATAAAACCAGCTCCTCGCCGACCACTTTGATTCAGCCAAATACTCTTAGTTAGGGAAATGATACGGTGTGTGTGCAAAGCAGCGCAAACAAAGTGGTGTATTATATTTTAGGTATATGACACTGGCGGTCTGGCTCGTATACGTTTACTTGATAGTATGTAGTAGTATGTAATACTATTTCCTATCTGGCTGAAGGTTTCGATCAGGGTTAATAAAATCCGTCATAAAAAGGCTGCACATACTCTCACATTATCATTCAAGAAGGTCAAATGATTCTGTAGGGTTAATTTCAACACAATCGCTTATTTCGTTCATTAGAGCTAATGTGGTCGACTCTGTGTAGCGCCAAGCCAGGTCGAATCCATTATGATATTAGATTTTTTCATGATGGTATGATGATGAAACTGATAAGGAAGCTGACAATTAATCCCATGTGTGTGCATTGTGCAAACCTCATGAATGATTTAGAATGCACATGCAGAGGACGGTACTATAACAAGGGTGCTTATTGTTCTGATAATCGATGATATTGGTAACAATAACGCGTGAAAAAATGCAAAAGATGTAGGCACAAATTTCGCATGCGGCGCAACTTTTTTTATTGTTCTCAGAAATGTTCATTGGATTTAAGCTAGGTGAGTTCTGTACTTGTACACTTGATTTGTGTGAACTCTGCGTATTTATGTGGTGATGTGATGTATGTATATTGAATACTATCGATTAACATGGTCGCACTAATGATTATAATTAATATTCGATGCCGCATTTTATATTACAATACTAACTACGTGACTTGAATGTTTAGCGTTAGTAGGAGGCATTGGAATGCAAAAAACATATCCGGTTTTAGGTCCAATCGCATTTCATTTTCAATAGCACTCGTTAAACCATACTAATCGATCAATATAAATGTATACTTAATAAAATAAACAAGTGAAATGCCAAGAAAATGTAGTGGGAATGGCACATAAAACTGATAAACAAGCGGTACCAAAATCTCTTAGCGAATTGATATTATCATTATTCATTATGTAATGTGTAAATAGCAGCCTGTTTACTTTCAGTAAGTTCATCATTTAGCTGTACAAACTGATGTTGACACTCACGAGCTTCACACGTGCTGAGGGAGTGTTCAAGAATTAAGATAAGGTTTGAATTTAATGTGCGATGGTATTTCAATTCCACAATCTTGTTGGGAGTTTCAAAATAAAACGTTTTGCGTAAACGTTATTTTTTTGAATATAGTTAAAAATTTGTGTTGAAATTGTGAAAAGACGGAACAAATACTAGAGTAAAAGAGTAATGCGACGCATATTAGGCAGATTTATCGTGACTTGATTGACCTTTTGTAGTTCAGTCAGACTACAGACGGACACAAGGAGTGTAAGTAAACATACTACAGAGAAAACCAGATAAGGGTACATACATAAACACTATTACTATATCAATCAGCCACGCTTATAATTTGTAGTAGGTATATATAGTGTAGTAAATGCACACTTGATGTATGTTTATTGAATGCAGTTTATAAACGGACCAGCAATCCTATAAACTTGATAAAAACATCTTACCAATAACAACGGTTTTTTTCTATTAGTACTTTTTCTTCGCGAACCATACATCCTGTTTTATCTCTATGAAAAAAGGCAACCCCAACTCATCTCAACAGCAGTTACCATCCTGTGCACACGATTCCTACACAAGAAATAAACTAAATTCGAATAATGAGCCTATGAGTGTCCATCTATTTTGTGTTTATAAACACAAAAAGAAAGTGCCCTGACTCGAACAATATGTGACCGACGGTATGACAGACAATGCAATGCATGCATAAGTG
>JAHZMZ010001579.1:0-31142 GCA_027743805.1 Lepidocyrtoides sp. E14 | reverse complement strand
TGTCAGTGTCACAACAATGACATTAAAATATAATATACTTTTGCTTTATCTATTCTGAGATTGTTAATACTTTACAATGTTTTAATATACTTTCTCCTGGTACACTATTGGAAAAATACCTACATTCTTAGATTGCCCCACTATTAATTTCATGGCCTGCGGCCGTATTTGTACAATAATAAAAATTTTTTTCAAGTTCTAGCTTGATGAATCTGTTATATCAGATTAGGAATTAAAAACCTGTACTTTGGTTTGATGGACAGGTTACAGTGTTATCAACCTTTCTCAATAAATCATTGTATTTGTGTCACACACTTTGTTCTACTATTGCTGTTGTTAAGACTGAGTAAGTCCTGGTTATTTGACTGAAATCTCAAGTTTGCCTTGAACGCAGTAGCCTCTTGTTCGTCTCCTCCTAATTGCGTGCTACACTGCGGTGTGCTAGCTAGCTAGAAGTTTACTATGAAAATTAATATTCATATAATCATCGGTAGTGATTATGCAAGTCTTCAATTATGATCACGAATCTGTACATTTATGAACAACCAAAGTAAATAAACAATGCATCACAACTTTGCAATCAATTATAGCCATTTAGTGTTTGTAGTTTATTCAACGGGAAACATCAAAAAATTCTAGCAGGGATCATTAATATTATTTAAGTCAAAGTAGTTAAGTTTGAGAGATCAGGCTTCACCACCACAAAGTCTACCATAATGAAAGTAGTAGTTCATGACAAAAGATATTAACATGGAAGAACAGGATTTTTTTTAAATAGAACGTAATAGATTTTTTTACAAGTTTTTTGATTTTAAATCGTAAACTTTGCCGATAGTAATGATAATGATACAGAGAGCTCTACTAGAACAATGTTAGTTTATCTAAATGTTGATGCATATTCATTAAAGAATTTCGGTGTAAGTGGCATGTTATGCAACCCCATTGATAATTTGATTGTTTAGTTAGACTGCCTCTAATGATGGCGTGTCATTTCTTGTCCGTCAAAATTCCTACTGAACAAACAACAGGGACGATGGGGAGTGAGAATATAGAGTAGGCTAGTAGAAGAAGCCGCTCCAATTCAACTTTACAGCAGCAGCAGCACATTATACGTATTACATATGTACTTTAAACTTGCACTTGTATGATCTGACCCAATAAATATTTATTTATCATGAAATGATAGTCTCTTTATAAACATTGGAGAGGTCAAGTGTGTTTAGTTTAAATAGTAAAAATAACTTGTCACATATTATCAGCACACAGCGTTCCTTGTCAAAAACGAGTCCATTGTGTTCGTTGTTTGGAAATACATTTTTTTTGACATTGGGCATATTTTTTCCAACTTGATTTCTCGTGCTTTCCGGACTTGGTCAATGAACAAAAAAACGGTCGAAACTTCCAGTTCTTTTAACCTTGAAAACAAAAATCCCCGAGCCCCATATCACCCCGGCGTCAGTTTCATAGAATCATTCGTCGTCAGTCGTCGTCGTCATGATAAAAATGTCACCCAAGCGAAACACCATTCCTGTGGTCAGTGTGTGGTAGAATTTGTTGATTTGCGCAGTGCACACACGCCAACTTGCCATAAAAATGTCTCAAGTTTCCTTGATCTCTAAAAGGCTAAAGGCTAAGTACTTTTGCTATTTTGTTAAAGGTACAATGTCGAATTTCAATTTATTTCTTAACAGTTTTCAAGATTCATTGCAAAGTGCTCCTTTCAATGCTGCAATCGCCAACACCAGTTTTTTTTATTGCGACGAGATCAACTATTTCATATGTGAAGATCACCAATAGTGTGATCAGGGAGCCAAAAAAAAGTTGCAATCATTGTTGTTTGCTTCTAAATGCTGCTACTACTTGCTGCGTCGTAAGTATACATTATTGTATACATTGTTACAGCCTAGGGTATATTATTTGTGCAATCAGCAAACCAAAACAAGTCATTATGTACTTATGAGTAACAATTTAATTGAAAGAGCAAGATTGAATTGGTACCAGAGTTTGTATGCATTTTTTTAAATTTAAAAATTCAAATTTTTTATACCTTGCGTATTTTCAACTGGTTGCTTGCATGCTAGCACTGCCATTGCTAGCATCCTTTTGTTTTGACTGACTGATAGCATATGATATTTTGATCTAATGCCAGTGCCATCAAAACTAATTTTTTAAAGTAAAAAAAGGTGAAGAAATACCAGTAGTAGTAGTAGTAGTAGGAGTGTGCTTTTGCACCAATATGGCACTACTAGAGGACATGCAACCCGGTAAGTATGCGTGCAAAGCAGGGTCTCTCTCGTCATTCATGAGTAATGTTTATCGCGGGGTTATTATGTAAAAGATATTATGCAATTATCGTTTGAAATATGTATTGAACAATTTATGAATTGAAAATGTTTGTATTCGAGTAATTTTAAATGCCAGCTATCGCAGTGCTAGAGTGCTAGACACGGAAAACGGACAACAGTATAGTGTCTACTTCGACAAAAAGCAAATATGTGCGCACGTAACATTCAATGCAAATATGTCACGTAGTTGAATGCGTAACTATTAATTTAATATTTCGATGTGGTCACTAGTTTTTTTTATTATTATCTAATATTCGAACATGCCTACATTTTGAAATGTAATGTGAGGGTGACGGTCATATTAGTACGGGTGCATTAGAGTGATGATGATGTTGATGATGATGATGATGATGCCTCTATCAGCGCAAATCAAATTGACGCATATGCATTAACTTGACGATGGAGAGATGAACAATAATTTATGAAGTGGCGCAAGCCGTTTTTATTATTATTCTGCATGTCACTAGTTTCTGCAGACATGAGAGCCTTTACCTTGTGATGAAATGTGCAATTTTCAAATTTGCTGTGTAACACAGAGTCGCAAAGCACACCTATTTTACACTTACCTTCAGATTTGCTTTTTCAATTTTCGTGACTTTAGGCGGCTTCCTAGTTCAAGAAAGGGTCATTAATTCTCTAAAAGTACCTGGTACATAATGGAATTTACAAGTTTTCCAAGCCTATTTAGCCAAAGTAGGCAATTTCAAAATGTGCTTGTAGCACGTGTCATAATGTATCACAACGTATAACAACGTATACAGCATTGTTTCCCAGAATATTATCAGTTATAAATATTAATTTTTATTGTGCACAAATAGGCGACAATTACCGTATTGCACAAATCCTCTTACATACATCTAGTAGAATCTTTCTGTGCATGTACCTATCTGCATTCCCCTAATATTGATATTAGGGCAGTAGAAAAAAAACATAAAAAGATGATGTTTTGCTCTTGCTGCTTTTGCTATCATGAAATAATAATTAGGATGATGCAAGGAAGATACCTAACGATGCAATGGTGAAGGTTTGTGCATCTCTTGATACAGAGTATAGAGACCGTGTCATGCTGAACAGGGAGATTAGATTGTTGCTGGTGCACTTGTAACAATGTCAGCCAACAAAGAGCCAAAGAGTCCACTTTTCATACGACGATAGGGTCAGTCATTCAGTGAACACCTTTCGCTTCGTTCCTGGTCGTTGAGATTTTCATGCGCATGTGGTTATCGGGCAGGGCAGCAAAAACGTTGTAAAATATTTGCCCGCTACAAGAAGCTATAGGGACATTTTAGTTTTGAAAGTGTTTTAGAAAAATATTTGTCGCTACTTATCAGTGAGTCATTGTGCACAGGAAAAAAAATGGGTGGTATGTGAAACTAGTTTAGCAACAACAACAACAATATGTACCTAATCAACTGTTGAACTAGTGTGACTTGTGTCGGTGGAAAATTCAATTAATCGGTTTCTTGTTATTAATTTTGTTAGTGGTGGAACAAAGCTGGGTGACTGTGGCACTTAATGACGCCCACGCGGAGAAAGCCATTGTGCTGGCCAAATCTTTACGGAATTCTGCAACTACCAGACGCTTGTCCGTCATCTTTTCAAGAAATGTTTCCGGAAATATGAAGTACGTATAATTTTACATTTTAATTTTGCTTGCTTTTAATTTGCATGCATTGTTGCGAATTAATGAAATTTTTTTGCAGAAAATATGCATTTTAATTTTGCAGAAAATATGTATTTTAATTTTGCTTGCTTTTAATTTGCATGCATTGTTGCGAATTAATGAGGTTTTTTTGCAGAAAATATAAACTTTACGGTATAGTAATTATTATTATTATCGTCCTCATAAAACCAATGAGCATGGTATAATGTTGGTTGGGACATGTTAATGTCCTCTTCGTCGCTAATAAAAAAAAATCTTTTAGAAATATGTTACTGCGGACTTTTGACCAAGTATTGCTTTTGGAAAATACTCATGAACTGAACGGAATTTCTGAGGAACTGTACGCCAAAATCCTCTTGTGGAATCTACCATTTATAAAAAAATGTATTTATCTTCACCCGGACCTGGTTTTGGTTAGATATCAAATTTGCATTTGCGAAAAGGGAAAAATATTTTACCAGCTTAAATATTTTCGCATTTTTATTTGAAAAACTCCAACTCAGATTCGAAACAGCGATGAACTATTTGATATTCCCGGAATTAGCGGCCCGCCAGATGCAATTTTCGGAGTGGACACGGATTTCTTGGTTGTGGAACCAAACTTTACTACGCATGAAAAGCTGATGGAATGGATGAAGGAACGGAAACACGGAGCGGAAGGAGGTAAGTAAGGGAAAAGTTTTCTCAGGGGGTAAAAATGCCAAGATATAAAACTATAAAACAGTTTATTTTAATTAAATCATTTATCGGATAAAAATTTTTTTTTCATCCTACTGCAAATTGACAATAATTTACCTGAAAAGTGATGCATTTTTACCCCATGAGAAATTAACATGCCTAATTTTAATAGTTCTTCATCTGACTAATTGCGCTAATTGTACTAAATAGAAATGCAACAGCGGTATGCCAAATGGCTGAAGCTACAAGCAAATTTTTCAACCCTACCTGGAAAATACTACGTTTCACTTACTCCTGGAGAAAAACCTGTGGCTCTGTAAGATTTTTTTTTAAATCCTTTATGTTGTAGTAAATATTTTCTATTGTCCAAAATTGCTCATTCTTTATATCAGGATGGAGACAGCGGTTTCTATTGTACGGTTTCGAAGCGGCCATCCTCTGGACCTAAAGAATCACCGTCAAGTCTACAATGGTGCCAATGCGGGGATCTTTGAGCGGGCAGTGTATGCGTTCTATGCAAAGACGTATCAGGGAGCGTTTGAACATGACACCGTCCCACTCCCACTTCCTACAATATCCCGTTCTCTTCTTGATAATTGCCAAGAGCCGATCGCCATTGTGGGAATGAGTTGCAGGTTCCCAATGGCTGATAATTTGGACGAATATTGGGATGTTCTTGTCAATGGAAAGGATTGTATTAGGCCAGTGCCCGAGCACCGTTGGCCATCTGCCACTGATGAAGAGTATCGAGTGATTCAAGCAGGATTCCTCAAGTGCCCCGTTGACGAGTTTGACTCTAAATTTTTCAACATTAGCCCCTTTGAGCTAACTCATATGGATCCCCAACAACGGTTATTGCTGGAAACAACTTGGGAGGCACTGGAAGATGCCAGCATCAATCCGCAGACCTTGCGAGGAACTCACACGGCAGTGTATTTGGGTACATGGCTGCAGGATTACCGCGAGCTAATCCGAAACTCGCAAGGGGAATTTGCAGATTTTCACAGGACATATCTTGGAAATTCCTTGGGTGGCTCTGGAGGGCGTCTTAGTTTCTTTCTTGGACTAACAGGCCCCAACATTGCAACCGAGAGTGGTTGTTCTTCGGGAATGGCAGCGCTAGTCCTGTCGTGTGAATCCTTGCGGAAAGGACGATGTGACTTGGCACTTGCAGCTGGGGCAAATCTACTCCTTTACCCATTTCAAAAGAAGCACATGATTAATGTCGTCTCTCCAGACGGGCGTTGCAAGACATTTGACGAGTCTGCTGATGGCTTTGGTCGCGCTGAAGGAGTTGCCACCATGGTTCTAAAGAGATACTCGGATGCTTTAAAGGATGGAGACAATGTGCTGGCCTTGATAAGAGGATGCGGAATTTCGCAAGAAGGAACTAGTCGAAGTTTGGGAACTCCAACAAAGGATGTCCAAGAAATTGCCATGCGGGAAGCGCTAAAGGATGCTGGATTATCCGCCGCAGATGTCACGTTTGTGGAAGCGCATGGAACTGGTACTCCAGTTGGTGACCCCATTGAACTGGCTGCCATTGCTAGCATCTATTGCAAAGGTCAACAGAGAGAACAACCTCTCTATGTCGCAAGTGGAAAGACAATGATTGGACATACAGAGTCTTGCTCTGGCTTGGCTGGAATAATCAAGGTGATTCTGTCAATGAAAAATGAAACGATTCCTCCACATCTCCATCTTCAAAATTTGAATCCATACATAAAAATTGACGATCTTCCACTGGAAATTCCAACGACTGCGGTCAAGTGGGAGGCCACTCCAGGAAAACCCAGATTTGCTGGCGTGAGCTCATTTGGCATCACCGGTACAGATTCCCATGTAATCATACAAGAGGCTCCTCCATTCAACCCACCCAAATTATCATTGAATTGTGAAGTTGAGGATCGTCCTCTTCATCTATTCACCTTTTCCGGGAAATCAGAGGCTGCGCTCGGAGATGTTTTGGACACCTTTACTTCGTTTCTCGAGAAAAATCAGGAGATTGATTTGGCCAACGCTGCACACACACTCAATGCTGGAAGAGCGCATTTCATGCACCGTGTTGGAATTTCAGCAGGCAGCATGGAAGAGCTGAT
Source organism: Lepidocyrtoides sp. E14 (assembly GCA_027743805.1). Taxonomy (NCBI): domain Eukaryota; kingdom Metazoa; phylum Arthropoda; class Collembola; order Entomobryomorpha; family Entomobryidae; genus Lepidocyrtoides; species Lepidocyrtoides sp. E14. The sequence goes on along the minus strand of JAHZMZ010001579.1, from coordinate 24,357 downwards.
GAAAAAGATGAAAACGGCCGGAAAGGGGAGTAAGTTGATTCCGGAGGAGCAGCCAAAATTATGTTTCCTCTTCACCGGTCAAGGGTCGCAGTTTGTTGGAATGGCAAAAACGCTATATGATACCAATGCTGTGTTCAAAATGCACTTTGATCAGTGCGATAAACTACTACAAAGCCAGTTTCAGCTTTCAATCAAGCCCGTCGTTTGGGGAGAGGTGGAAAGCGAGCAGCTTCACAAGACGCTATACAGTCAAACTGCCATCTTTTGCATCGAATACTGTCTTGTAAAGCTGTGGGAGTCGTGGGGAATCAAACCTGGAGCAGTTATTGGACACAGCTTGGGTGAGTTTGCAGCAAGCGTGTGTGCAGGACTGCTTAGTTTTGAGGATGCACTCACGCTGGTCGCTGAAAGGAGCAGACTTGTGGATAAATTGTGCAAGAGTGGTAAGATGATTGTCCTCAAGGCTGACGAGAAGACGGTTGATGGTGTACGCAAAGAATTTCTCGCTAATAACAAGAATTATTGGCTAGACTTTGCTGCAATAAATTCCTCAGATCAGACAGTTTTGGCGGGTCCAGGACCAGTTGTCGATGCATTTGCAATGCTCTGCAACGAAAGAAATTTGAAAGCTATTATTTTGGATGCAAGCAACGCATTCCATTCTCGCGACATGGACGACATTATTGGCGAATACAAGAAGGTAACGCAAAGTATCAAGCCATCATCGACTCAAGAAGCATGCACCTACTTTTCCGGTCTGAAAGGTGTAGCGTGTCAGGCAGAGGACATAAATTCAGAATATTGGCTTCAACACTCTAGAGATCGAGTGCGATTCATGGCAGCGTGCAAAGCTGCTTATGAAGATGGATACACACTTTTCCTTGAGGTAGGACCACAACCCATACTCTGTACACTTGCCATGAAAAATGTCTCTGGAGAAAGTGGAGAAAACCCCATTACCGTACTTCCTTCAATAAGGAAAAAGGAACACGAGTGGAAAACTTTATTGGAAACACTAACAAAACTCTATCAGCTGGGCTTCCCTATTGACTGGAAAGGCTTTGATCAGTTTTACAACCGAAGAAACGTTAAACTCCCATCCTACCCTTTCAACCGGAAAAGGCACTGGTACGAAAATAAAGAGAGCAAACAAGCCATTACTCTAAATGGAAAATCCTTGCATCCACTGCTGGGCTGTCAAATTCCAAATGCCACAACATCAAGCATCTTCCAGTCAACAATCGAGCTGGACAAATTGCCGTATCTGAAAGATCACGCTGTCGGAGGACAAGTTCTTTTCCCAGCAGCAGGCTTTCTCGAGGTGGCACTTAAAAGTGGAAATTTATCAACAATTGGGGAAATCAATGCGGAAGACGATCTAATGAATCCCATTTCCATTGAGAAATTGATGATTGAAGCACCGTTGGGTCTGTATGAGAATGAGTCGTGTCAAATGCAGACGGTTGTAATGAAAATGGACTCTGCAGAAAACAAGGTTGCCATTTATACTCAACAGAGAAATACGGAAGGTATGGCCTCGGTCAAGTGGATACGACAGGCTAGTGGAACCTTTGTTCCATTGCAAGCCAATGTGGCACAACAAAATGACGAATCCTTGACAGATTCACTGCAAGACATTAAGGATCGATGCATCACTGAAATTGATACAAGTGAATTTTACGACAAACTCACAAGCGTTGGATTGGAGTTTGGAACCACTTTCAAAAGTCTTGGAAAGTTGTGGAAGAATCCATGCAATAAAAATGAAATTCTGACCCAAGTACTTTACCCAAGTAGCGGCATTTCAAATTCAGAGTCGAACAGCAACAACAACAACAACGGGAACAAGCATTACATTTGTCATCCCGTGGTGTTGGATGCGCTCATTCAAACAATTATGCTTGGAAATGAGGAGGATGTAAAAAAATCACTCTTTGTACCCGTACTCATTGATAAGATGGTTGTACTGTCCAAGGCAGATTTCTCTTGTTCCGAAAACGCACTTCCCGAATTGTACGGATACTGTAAATGGGAAGCAAATCAATCTGTGGAAACCAGATCTGCAATACTGTACACTTCCAGTGGGAAAATACTTGCTATAATGTCTGGAGTTCAAATGATTCAGACCAGCTCTGAAGTTATCCTGAAAACACTCAATAATCAGCAACTGGTTGTGCCAGACATGTATGAGGAGATTTGGGCTTCCAAATCTGGACCATTCAAGAACAGGGCAAACGTCCTCTCATCTTTTGCCTCCGTTTTACAATCTGATGAGGCGGAGGATCTAAACATGTTGAACGACAAGGAGCGTAGGGCCGTAAATCGGCGTGATGAATTTATTTTCAGATACATCCTAAAGACATTTTATCAACTTGGCTGGAAACCATCGGGAATGCTTGGAAAAACCTTTACAGTAGAGAATATTTTGGATCAGTTAGGAATTGTAAAATCCTACGCCTTGCTGGTAAACAGATTTTTATCAATATTTGCAGAAGAGGGAATCACAGAGGCCACTCAACAACAATTTGAATTCAAACTGATCAAATTACCCTCATCCGAACAAGAGACAGACAGGGTCATTGAGCAAATCTTGGTAGAGTGTGAAAAGGAATAAAGGAAGAAACGGTTGATTTTCAGGTAATCCAAACTTGCTGTGAAAAGCTGAAAAATATTCTCTCTGGGAAAACATCCGCACTGAGTGTCCTGTTTCCAGAAGAGAAAGGCTCGACTGTCTCTGCCGAGACATTTTACAACAACTGCATCATGGCCCCAAAATTCAATAGTGGAATCCACCACATTTTCCATCAAATTGTGGAAAAACATTCGTCTCTTGCAGACGAGGACAAGGGCGTAATACGGGTACTCGAGGTGGGAGCTGGTACCGGCTCCAGTACAAAACAAGTGCTGCCAATCTTTGAAAAATTTGCTACAAGATTCCAGTACACATACACCGATATTTCTCCAGTCTTTTTTAGCAAAGCTGAAGAGATGCTGCAGAAGTATGGGAAAAAAATTCAGTACAAAACACTCAACATTGAAAATGATCCACTGGAACAGGGTTTCATTCCACAACACTATGACATTGTCTTTGCAAGTAACGTAATGCACGCTACCCGCGACATTTCAGAATCTGTGAGAAATGCCCGAATGCTGATGAAAGACAATGGAATTTTGATTCTTGGTGAAACACTGAAAGAAATCAGGGACTATGATGTCATTTTTGGATTACTCGACTCTTACTGGCGCTCCACTGACTTTGATCTTCGTCAGGGGTATCCTTGTGTGAATGACACTGTGTGGAAAAAGGTTTATGAAGCCGAGGGTTTTGATCAGTTCAAGTCTCAGCGTTGCTTTGATGATCGACTGGGCTTGATAGTTGGCAGAGCAAAGAGCAACTACAATTTCCACACTGTAACTCATGCGTACCGTAATCAGGAGAAATCAAAGTGGTGGTTGGTCTTTTCATCAGAGGAGCGCTATCGCAAGCATTTCAAAGGCCGAATGGAAAGGTTTGGTCGCAAAGTACTTTTGGTCTCAATGGGATCAACGGCATTTAGGGAGGTCAGCCAAAATCATTTCGAGGTGAGACCAGAAGAAAAGCAAGACTTTGTCAAGGTGTTTAACACCATAAAGGAGCGAGAACTGGGCATTGAGGGAATTCTCTACATGTGGGGCTTTGAGCCAGAAAATGAACTTTTAAGGAGAACATACGGATTCCTATTCCTATCCCAAATCCTCCTCTCTGACTTCAAAGGTTTGCCCCGATTCATTCTACCTACTGAAGGTCTCATTCGACTGGATGACGAGAGTGCAACCGACTTTAGCCCAGCTACTCTCCTTGGCATGGCAAAAACATTGAGAACAGAACACTTCAATCTTCATGTCAAATGCATAGATCTGGATCCTGATGAAATTGATGAGAATGTCAAGTATGACGAATTGCTCACAGAACTTTGGAATGATGATCTAGAGTTTCAAATTGCATACCGTCAACGAAACAGACACGTGGCAAGGCTTGTCACATGTAAAGACTTTGCAAACCCTCTTGCTCTACCCAAATGTGACCGCTTCTCATTACTCTTGCCAAAGGTAACCAAAAATATTGCCGATCTAAAGTTTTGCCCCAATGGAAAGATCCCGTTGAAAGAAAAGGAGGTTGAAGTCAAAGTTCGAGCATTTGGACTCAACTTTAGGTAAGATTATAATATAGTTTGATGATGATTATTATTATTATTATGCAATCCAATCTAAAGACACGTGTTTTATAATCAATTTGATTTTTCTCTTTCCGCAGGGACATTTTCACTGTGCTCAAACCAAATGAAGAGTTTGAAAATTGGAACACTGTTGGGCTGGAATTTTCTGGGACGGTAGTGTCGATTGGCGATAAAGTTTCTCGCTGGAAAGTTGGCGACTATGTGATTGGGTGTAATTTTGCTGGAGGAGCACTTCCCAGTCATATTTGCATGGAGGAAGATATGGTGTTTAGAATGCCTGATGGAGTAACATTCTGTGAGGCTGCCACTATTCCCGCTGCATTCGCCACCGTCTACTACTGTCTAGTCATGATTGCAGACCTGAAAAAGGGAGAAAATGTTCTCATTCATGCTGGCTCTGGTGGGGTGGGATTATTTGCTATACAGGTTGCCAAAGTGTTGGGTGCCAACATTTTTGCTACTGCAGGAAGTCGGAGAAAGCGAACCTTTTTGCGAAACTTGGGAGTTGAGCATGTTTTCCACTCGAGAAACACCGATTATGGCAAGCAAATCCCAGAAGCCACAAAAGGTCAAGGGATCCACGTTGTTTTGAACTCTTTGACGAGCCCAGGCTTTAAGGAGGCCACCCTTGGGTCATGCGCTGCAGGAGCGCGTTTTGTAGAAATGAGTCGGCTGCACATTTGGTCACCAGAAGAGGTAAAAGCTCTCCGTCCTGATGTAAAGTACACGGCTGTCGACCTCACCAAAGTAGACAGAGATGTTTGGCAAACAATCTGGGCTGCTGTGGATGATTATAACGCTCGCGGACAGCTAAGATCCATTCCATTCATTCAATACGACGCTCCGTGCATTAGAGAAGCGCTAACATACATGCAAAAGGCAAAGCACATTGGAAAGATTGTTGTCACAATACCAGACCTCGTACAAAAGGAAAACGAGCTCGTCCCAGTGAATTATCTCTTTAGCGATCGTGCCACTTATTTGATTACCGGAGGCTTGGGAGGAATCGGCATGGAACTAGCCAAGTGGATGTGTCAGCTTGGTGCAAAGCACCTGGTGCTAACCAGTCGTAACAGCCCGGATGAGAGAGCGGTGAAAATTATCAACGAGTTAAATAGCAAAGGATATCATCTTGTTCCGTTATGTTTGGATATTGGCGACTATCAGCAATGCAAAAAGTTGCTGGATGACATTGCTGATCCCACACTACAACTTCCACGACTTCGTGGAATATTCCATTTGGCCGGTTGCCTCAATGATGCCACACTCACAAACCAAACAGTGGACATGTACAAAGCCTCATTCCAGGGAAAAGCTTATGGAGCCTTACATTTGCACAACTTGACCAAGGAGTCCTCATTGGAATTCTTCAACATGTTTTCCTCAATGGTATCAACTTTTGGACCCATTGGACAGTCAAACTATGCGGCAGCAAACAATTTCTTGGATACTTTGGCCCACCACAGGCAGTCGCTTGGTTTGTGTGGACAAGCTGTAAACTGGGGACAGTGGGGCGAAGTGGGTCTCTCAAAGGATATCAAAGTTCCAGCCATGAGACCATTTTCTCCATCCCAAGGACTTTCTGGCTTGGAGATAATTATGAGGTCACAAAAAACACAAGTATGTGTGTTTGACGTGGACTTTACTGTCGTAAGGAAATTGACAGCAAACATTGGTGCATACCTGGAAGAGCTAAAACTGGCAAAGGAGGCACAATCTGTTGCGTTTGACGTCAAGATTAACAACTTTTGGGAGGATTTTAATGGGGCAGAGGACGAAGAACGGAAGTTAAATGTTATCAAGTCATACGTTTGCCAAATTCTCAGACAAATCTTGAAATTGGACGAGGATGAAACAATTGACGAGAACCAAAAGTTTTCGGAAATGGGCATGGATTCGTTAATGATGCTTGAGATGAAAAATTTCATACAAACAATGCTGGGTAAAAATATCACCATGAATGTGTCCGAACTGGCCGAGCTCACAACCGTCAATAAACTGGCAACCCATTTGATGGGCTTGATACAAACAGCAAATAACAATGGAGAAGAAGGAAAGCAGGAAGAAGGGGAGGAGGAAGCAGCTTCCTACAACTTTTTCTCTCCCGAACAAAAAGAGCTGATCGCAGAGGATATGGTCTTGCCAGAACACATCAAGGCTCACGAGAATGCAAAGGCTCTTTGCAATCGATCCGACATCAAGACACTCCTTTTAACAGGTAACGATACAAAAATAAAATAATAATAATAATTATAACAAATAATTAAAATTAAAAGGAACATTTTTTTGAAATTTATTTGTCTTCTCCTCCATTTTCAAGGCTGTACTGGAAAATTGGGACCGTACATGTTGGAAGCTCTTGCAATTCGCCCGTTGGAAAAGATTATTTGTTTGATTCGTTCGAAAGATGATGCTTCAGCACGTGAAAGGCTAATTAAGGTTTTGCAAGAGAAAAATCTCGTGATAGACATGTCGAGAATAGAATGCATAGCAGGGGATTTAACAGAGAGCAACTTGAGGCTTCCACAGGAAAGGTACCAAGAGCTGGCCAGCGTTGTCGATGCTGTTGTTCATGTAGCCGTGAAAGGGAATTTAATGGAGCCGTACAAGAGAAAAGAAGGAAACATCCGCTCTGATCTTCGAAGTGTGAACGTAATTGGAACAAGAAATGTACTGGAATTCTGTGCAAGTGGAAAAACAAAGCATGTACTCCATGCTTCCACGCTGCTCGCCTGTCACAAACTTACGCCAAATGGGAATCTCCTAGAGGACTGGTGTCAAGCCCAAGATGTTTACGAAATGCCAAACGTCGGCTATCCCATCTCAAAGTTTATCTGCGAGAGACTCGCCGCACAGGCGGTAGAAAGGGGCATCCCGGTTCATGTTCATCGCTTCCCTGCCCTAAGTGGTGATAGAAATGGATGCTTCTCCTTCCCAAATAATCATGCCATGCTAAGACTTTTAGGTTTCTGTAAATTAGGAGTTATGCCTGCGAACCCAATACCCATGCAGTTGCTCGCCGTTGACTACGCGGCAGAGCTATCTGCAGAACTCTTTTTTAATGATGCTGCACCTTCCGACGTCTACAATATCACAAACCCACATACCTGCGTCCTCCAATCTTTCCCTGAACTCGCACAAGAGTTTGGATTCAAAATTGATGTTGTAGAGTATGAAGAATTTTTCGAGAGATTACAGGCAAACGACGAGTACGCTTCTCTGTTCCCATATCGTAAAGTTGATTTTGATGGTGGACGGTTTGTGGACTTTACCACCTCTCCCGTAGCATTACAGAGCTGGATTAATAATCCTGTAGACTTTTTTATTAGCGAAAAGCTCAAGGTATATTTGAAAAGTTACGAGAGTACTGAACAACCCATGGACATCCTGAGAAGAGATATGCAATTTGCAAAGGACACAAACATATTCAAGAGGTTTGGAATGTAAGATAAAGGGTAGGTACTATACTACTTAAGTTTATTTTTGGGGTAACGTAAGGATAGAGTATATTTTAAAGAGCCATTTTTATACCCTTGTTGTATATATTCATAAGTTTGAAAATACAAATTCACTTTATTAACTAGCAAAATGTACAAAAATCAAAACAATCTTTGACATATTATACAAAAGTTTATTATACCAATGACTTTGGGAATCTTTTATAAATAAATAAAATGAAATTCAAAGTTGACTCACACAATATTCTGTAAAATACCTTAATGCACCACACGGTCGTGTTAATGGAGGTTTGTAGCACGCTTGAGAGTTACTCTCTCAATCTACTCAACTCTGTCTTTTATTAGCATTCACATGTAAGTTACCGATTTTGCCCACTCGTTCTGTCTGTCCGTCCGTTTGCCACAATACCTTTCTCTCACACACGATATATCGACGGATATACTTTCCAGGTCGAAAATTGAGCTTTCATCAAATGCATATAGTATGTTCCCATCATCATCATCATCATCAAGACAAAGTACTTGGAGACGTAACAAAAAAGGAATAAGGCATGCCAGCCAGCAACCGCCGCCACCACCACCGACCGAGTAGAGAAACAGGGACGGTGACGATGCTTCTGGGAAAGCTTTCCCAGTATTTCTTGGTCTGTACCAAAAAAAATGCTCATAGTTTGCACCAAACTTTTTTTCCTACTTTTCTCTTGTTGTGTAGTAGCGGAGCTGGTGCTTTCCCCTGCTGGTATGCACGCTACCTAGATGATATAACTACATCCCAGCAGTTTATATATAGAACGTTACGTGCACAAAACACATTCCATTTTTTTACATTGTGTATGCACTAAAAGTTCACTTTGCTCCATCACATCGTCGCCTTTATTTTTCCCAGACTAACCAGGATCCCATCCAGTAGAGCACATTATCAACTACTAGTAATGGCAGTTATACGATTCAAAGCTACGAGACTCTCTGGTCTGAAAGATATTAATCTCAGAATTGAATGCACATATACTTATGAATGTACGTATATTATAAGAAATGGAGAAAAGGGGCAACATAAATTCATGCATATATATACATATTTTTTATATATAAATCTTACAAAATACCTTATTGTATTCACATATACATTCTCTCACTCACAAGTGTGGTGGCAGGAATAAAAGTAGTAATGCCAGGCATTGATGGGGAGAAGAGGAGAAAGTTCGTCTATGTATGATGCATAATATAGAGAGTGAGTGAGTAGTGGGAAGAGAGAAAGAGTAGAGGAGAAAGAGAGAGAGAGAGCTCATATGAAAGAAAAGTGGAAAAGTGTAAGATTTGGAACATGCGCTTCCCTATAAAGGAGTCCTTCTCGCTGCTTCTCTCCTTCCACTACCTCTCTCATCTCATATATATACTACTTATTCATTTATATATGCGGACTGTAACATTTCGGAAACTTGTCATCCGCATTTCCCGAAAATTTCCTTTGCTTCCCAGTTTAACCGAAGCTGCTGAAGCGTCCACATCTGATCCGTGCGCCATTCGTCCTTAATTTCATCATAACCAATAAAGTAGTAGTGCCACAGCGAAAAAAAACGTATATAGTAGCAGAAAAGTTTTTTTTTTCCATCATAGGCCGTGTGCCATCATACGTGCTTCTACCATGTCGATGGGGAAAGTGAGAGTAGCGTACTCGTTTTACTCATCGCCGTCTCAGTTTTTGGGCTGCTGAGTGTGTTGGAAAGTGAAAAAAGTGAAGAAAAAAAATGAAAGGAAAAGTTTTGCCTGTTTTGAATGGAAAGCTTGCATACTACTAGTTTCAAAACAACAACGAGAGTGTGTCTGTGTGTGTGTATGTGTGAGTGCGCGAGTGTTTTTTTTTGTGAAGAAGCGGACTGTTTTTTACTACCCCGACTCACATGTTAAGCAACTGCTTAATAATAGTTTATCTGGATAATACGATTTGCTCATTTTTGTGCAAGAGTGTGCATATAAGCAGTTTTATAATGTTATGCAATGTGTTTCAGTGTCTTTTCCGGAGAGTTGGGTCGTCGCAACAGCAGCAGTCGTTAATGAATATTTAATTGTGTACTTTCTCTCTTGCTGCAAAAAAGCAAGTCACTTTAAACGTAAGGAAAGCTCCTTCTTTTTCAGTCCGGTTACCTGTCTCAACACGTAAATACGTCGTCCATACCGCACCTAGTGAATTTTTTGTAAGTAGCTGTAATTGACTCAAACATAGATACATACAACTACAACCCACGCGTCATCATTGCCAACGTCTTGTTCGTGGTCGTCACCAGTGTATAAGTGTGATTTAGTGTCTGAGAGCAGGTGCAAAAGAGTGCATAAAAAATTATTAATAGGAGTGTCATGATCTACTAGAAAATATAAAAAAGGCCAACTCAATAACAAAGAGAAAAAAAAGTACGTAATACGGGCGTTCACATCCTTTATAAGCATATTCCATGAGCATTTTCATAAAAAGAGAAGAAAAAGAGGACTACGTTCCGTACAGAAGCAGAGGACGAGAAAATGGGGAAAAAGAACTCCAAGCAGCTCAGTCAAGATACAATTGATAGACTCACAACGAATACTTACTGTAAGTACCCTATAGAAGAAGAAGAAGATGAAGAAGAAAAGTTTTATTTTACTCTCTCTCTCTACTCCATTATTCCCCGGCTTGTTTACATGCAACAACATCAACTTGAAAAAGTTGTTTACTCTAAAATCCACTATCCACAAGTCAATTAAGGCATATGTATAGGTGCATTACTATGTGGAGAATATATGCATGAATTTACATATGAATTGGCAATTTATAAAGCTGCATAAAAAAGCAAAGCTTTGTCAAATGAACTTGTATTTTCATTTTTAACCCACTCTACTTTCATTTGCATAAAAATATTCATGATGTCATTTTACTTTTTTGTTTTCTTCTCTGGACGCAACAGTTACGGAAAAGGAGATTCGCGAATGGTAAGATTTTTTTATTACTACTTGAAAGTTATTATTAACTTTTCCTGTACTTAAATACTCAATACGGTTGAAAGCTACACATGATTTGTGCAAAGCAAATCTGCTAGTCCTTTAATCAAGCAGAGAGTGTATATTTACCATTAAAATGTTATGCAATTTTTTTCAGGCACAAAGGATTTTTGAAGGACTGCCCCAACGGCCTACTAACAGAAAAGGTAAGAAAAGCATTTTGCCTCATTGAATAAGTAAATACATAAAGCGTGTCAAGGGAAATATGCTGGCAGGCAGACAGGGCAGGAAAGAAAGTGAAACGTGTACTGTGAATACACACACACACACAAATAAAGGCTCATGTTGTACACTTTCTCTTTTTGCCCTTTTTTGTATTCTCCAAGTGCAGGTATTTAACCCTACGCCTGTTTTTTGTTTGTTCTGTATCTGCTTTGTTTCTCAGTGCTTTTATCTACTGTAATTATTTTTTTGCTTGGTTATTTGCATGCAAAGAGTAGATTATTATCACATGGCTTTTGTTAAAGTTTAACCGCCTCCGTGCATGGTCTCTCTGATATTCCAAAACTCATTACTTATTAACTGACTCTGGAATGAGACCAAGCTGATTTTTTTCCCTTTCAGTAGTAGTTGTATTGTAATATTTACATGTATAATATTTCCTTTCCCCACCCACCGTTTGCAACATGCAATCTGAGGGTCGAATGTGTACATAAAATGAGAAAATAATGGTCGTTTGAAATTAAAAATGTGAGCATATTTATGTCTTGAAACATTTTACCAGTAGTAATGTTTAAGAATATATATATTTATCATATGCGTAAATGTGATTTGAACAGACTGCTCGGCACTACTCTTGTTTTAATGGAAATCGATTGATTTGAAATTGATCTTTTTTTTTAAAAAAAACTTTCTTCAGGGCTTTATCAAAATCTACAAGCAGTTCTTCCCGCATGGGGACCCAACAAAATTTGCGTCGTTGGTGTTCCGTGTGTTTGACGAAAATAATGTAAGTTGCAATAATGTTCAAAGGTATTGCAGACAGGGTATTAAATGTGCAGAATATTATTAAATAAACTCGGATTTTTCCCTTCTTTTTATAGGACGGTTCTATAGAATTTGAAGAGTTTATACGAGCACTTTCAATTACGTCAAGGGGTAATATGGACGAAAAACTACATTGTAAGTTTTTTACCTAATTAATTATTAACTAGGATAAAAATAATGTAGTAAAATGTAGAAAATGGTGCTCAGTCTTTTGCCAATTTTATGGTTCAACAACCTCAATAACTGCGATTTTACATTTTATTGGTGGTTTGTGACCCATAAAACTGCAATGTGCCAAATTGCTTGAAATATGCGAGTATATATATATAAACCAATGCTGAAACAATTATTCTTTTTATCTGTTCAAATGCACAGGGGCTTTTAGGCTTTATGATGTGGATAATGACGGATATATAACGCGAGAGGAAATGTACAACATAGTGGAAGCTATATATCAGATGGTGGTAAGTAGGGGCCGTTAAAAGCTCCCCTTTAAATCATATTATTGTACACTACTGATACGCTTTCGCTACATTCTGTTAAAGTTGGGACAAAAAAAATAAATTAATTAAATTATCGCTCACAGTTTGGTAATAGTGTGTCGGTTGGTTAAAAAAAGAGAGAGAGGATGCGTGCTTGCTTTCATTCATTCATACATTTCGATTAGATAAAAGAAAAGACTAACAACACCACCACCACCACCACTACTGGAGTGCAACCAACCAACACTTTTTCCATTTATAGAATTAGAGAATAAGTGGATATTAACATCCGACCAAAACAGATTTTCAGAAAACGAACGGCTTGACTTTCATGAGCTAAAGCTTGGCTGCTCGTCGGCTACACACTGATACAAGAAACACACAAATGAAATTCGGAACAGAGTTTTAATATTGTAAAAGGTTTTTAAAGGGAAGCGGCAAGCAAGCAGAGTGAAAGTGTGATGGTGGTAAGCATTTGGTTGGTTGGATGCATGCACGATATTAGGTAATGGTGATGGTAAGAACGTCTTCTTTCTCCTGACTGAACTGTGAACTGGTTCCTTTCCAGCACAGTATAAAGTAAACAACATGTCCAAGACACTTACAAAGAGGCACACGTCTGTTTTGTAGAAATCGGTAGTCGATATTGTAAGCTATTTTCTACGGCAAGGCGATGTGTATGTAGCTTTCCTGGCTCGATTGCTATTATATAGTATTGCTGTGACTAACGAACTCTCAGCCAGCGGCAACAACAACAACCATACCCATGCATCTGTGTATTGCATTGGGCCAGACCCTTTCTTCGTACTATTATTATTAGTCACATACACGTTCGTCCGGAAACTAACTAGGTCAGAGGATTTCTCCTAATAAATATAACTGCTAGAAAAAACATTGGATAAATTTACAAACTTTACACAAATCTATTTATTCCACGGTTAGTGATGATGACCGAATAAAAACACTGTTATTACTGATTTTTTTCAGATTTTGCACATTTGGGGAATTGGGTCATATCATATCACTATAAACAAAATTGCAATTTAACAGCTTTCCTATTTATTTAAAACTGCGAGTAGTACTGCAACGTTAAATATCATTGTTATGCTTACAATATCATGACATGACGTCTAGGTACTTGCATATAATAGACGGCAAAGTAGTAAGAGTAGTGAGAGTAGAAAGTGCTAAGCACTTCATGAGAAGAAAAGCATTTTCTCAAGAAAATTTTACGACACCACCAGTAGTAGTGATATTATGGTCATGTGGTTTGTACATGGTCGGTGTACAAAACACTGCTGTGGGGCAAGTGCCATGTGCAGCGCACCATCGCCACCGCAGCAGCACACTTGAGAGAATTTGTATATGCGGTTTTTAACGCAACCTTTTTAAGACTCGGCGCTTTCGATTTTTGTCTTTGAAACTACCTGTTTATTAAATAACCAGCGCGTTTTACACTATACATACGTATGCATATTATATATTATGAATGCGGCCAAATTTGTCTCTGGTATTTATTTTTACTTTTACATGGGGTATTGTGAGAATACTATCTTGAAACTTTATCTGACCATTTATTGAACGCGGAACAAAGTTTTAATAATTGCATATAGCAATAATATGTAGTAATTAGCAGCATACGATTGCCTAAATGCATAATCTCAAACGGTTTTCAAATTATGTTTTTAAAAAAATGCATTTTCATGTGACATCATAACCATCATCATTGCATCAAGTAAAAGCAGAGGAATTTTAATTGTGTCATCTCTATACATTAACAGGCCTTGTCGTTGGGTGGTGAATAATGGAAAAGAGAAGATTTACCTATACTTACTCTACAATCCAAACGTACATCCGCCTTCTGAAAAAAAAACTCCCTTAAAAAAAGTTTAAAACTTCAGGCTCGCAGAAATACCGACTCTTGTAAACATGATAAACTATAAAAAGAACTATTACGTTATCAGAGTTACATTCATTCTTGTAAGGTAAAAAGCAAAATTAGCATACGTTGTGTACCATGTACATGTATATATTTTTTGAATTATCACTTAAGAGAAGCAGGCTTGTGCATTTGCTAGTAATGGAAAGTTTTGTAGGGGAAAAATGACAAGAATCTTCATACACTATATATACTGATAATAATAACACGGTAAACTTGATGCATGTAGATTTAGACTTTGCTTTGTTATTTTTTTTCACTTGTTTACCCTAATAATTTTCAGTTTTCATAAATTTCAAGTAGTAGGTTGAGCAACATCCGCGAGCAATTGTTGGGATAAAAGTAATTTTCATGTGTTCAAAGGTAAGCAAAATATATTGCATAGATGATAAAATGGACTGCATTATTATTATTATAATTATAAAATATATTCATCAAACTATCCTAAAGTTGAGCTGATAATTTCAATTTCCTTCCATCTATCGAACTACATTGAGAGGAAAAATGCTTCCCCTTCTTCCTGCACACCATACGATTATTATTATTATTCCTATTATACCTCTGTACCATTACTTTTTATATCTTTTCTTAAATTCAAAAAATTCTTTTCTCAAGTGTGTGATTGAATTGCTAATGTAAAATGAAATCCCAGTTTGCTCATAACTATAATATGACGATGAAGAAGAATCTAAAAAAATGAGGATATTACTGAGGTTGTTAGTAATATACATAATACATACATATAAAAAAAAAGATATATTCGTCTGGCAGAAATTTTTTTACAAGTGTATCAAACTTTTCATCAAATAAATATTCATAGCATAACTTTATGACGCAATGACATAATGATACGTGTTATCCGTTAAAATCGTTATCAGTAGGCTAAAAGAGCAGTTTTGAAGCAAATTTAATAAGATTCAACATTGCTTTGTTTAATTGCATAATATACATAGGCTCTTGCAACAAGTAAAATAAGAGAAAAAAAAACTTTTCTAAAGTACTAAACGCAGCTTGACTTGCGGAAGGAAATGTCTAGAAAAAAGGGCAAGTTTGAATGTAAGTAAAAGCTGCGTATAGTACCTGTGTTTTATAATAAACATTGTTTCTTTGTGATATATAGAGACAAGTTGAAAATAATAATAATAATAATTATTATGTGAAGATAAAAGAGGTTTAAGATGATATGATGATACTATGATACTCGTGAATTTTTTTAGTAATAATACAGATTTATATAAAAGGATGCGTAAAGTAGTATTGGGTAGATATTAAAAAAGTATTGTGTTACAAACTTTTATGCTTACAATTTAACCAAGTTGATGATTACGATATAATATGTCAATATTCCTTAATTAGTTAAAGTTTAAGTATGTCTATTTACCATGCTACTAGTTTCGTGTCAATTTCATTCATTTTACTCATCGTCCTCGATCAAGTTAAAAAATATATTATACCTATGTGTAACAATAAGTGGCATGTTGTGTGCAATATTATATACACTCATTAAGGTTAATGTTACATTTTTATTTTACCTACTAACGTTTACAATGTATTACGCTTCTACACATAAGTTATATTATTATTATCAATATTGTATACCCTTTCTTCGCGTGGTTTGTAGAGTATATTATTATAAAGTGTACATACTCACGCAACAACTCTATCCACTAAATTAAAATCATAATCATTGTATGTGCACAATTAGTAAAACCATTTTAAAGTCTGTCCTGCATGATGTCCTGCATACAATCACAAATTCAAGTAGAACAATTTGTATTCACTGTCCATGCAAATATATAGAGAAATTCAAGAGTTACGATAAGCGTAAGTAAAAAAATAATAAATGTATAATGATAATTATCGAAAAAAGATCAAATTATTATTATATTACTCTTTCTAAATGTTGTATGTATGTATAATCTCATGATTTACCTCAACTACATTTACATGTTGGAATAAAAATAATGTTTATTCATCAGAGACCGAATTTTGAAGAAATTTCGGAATAAAGAAAAAAAGGCAAATACTTTGTCCAAAGATACACTTCAAATGTGTCATGCATTGCATTTTACTTTACAAACAAAAACAGTATGCTTTACAACAACTGCATGTAGGAAAGTGACATTTTGTTTGTACACTTGTCCAAATAACTGCTATAGACTAGTACCGCTAACGGTGGTACGCTGATTTCCTTGTAGATTTACAATAAGCCTCATGTTAGTCGTGTTACCTAGTAGAAAATGTGGAACACACAAAACAACTGACAAGGTACACTCCCTCCCTTTTCTCTCTCCATAATAATCACTAATGAGCTTGTACTCTGTGTAACTGTGTAAAGTTGCTACTGGTCTACTTTGCTAGAAATGTGTAATTCCGTGTCGCCAGCACAATAATAGAGTATCCTGTTCAACATGGTCGTGATCTGCAAATACCACCACCACCACCACCTCATTCGTCTTAAGGTTTACCTACTACCTGAGGAGGAGAAAACGGCAAAAAGTGCGGTCTTCCTGTCCACACTTGCATGCACACAGAGACACAATCAAATTAACCAAAAGCACATGATAATAATAATACAACGTATAAAAGAAAAGATATTATCCGTTTAGAAGCCCAGTCTGTTGGAAGGACTACTTCAAGTAGAAACCAGGAAATAATTCTCTCTAATTAATGATTCTCTCTTTTTTTCACAAAAACTACAGCGTCCAAGAAGGATTAAAGACAGGTATAGTATTATTACCACAGTCGTTACGCCTCTGTGAAGCTGGATTGTTTTTTTTATTATGAAATTACCTAAAGTTAATGATGCTCATAGAGTCCAATGAAAAAGTACATTAGAGCAAATATGCATGCATGTATATAATAACGGCAATTTTCTCAGCTTTCAGTTCACTTGTCGCTTTGTCCTTTCTTGTACCTTGTTTACATGATAATAGGTTTTTATATGACGAATGACGTACTTTTTTCTTATTCACATACAACGTTTGATCATGGCATTTGAAAAAAAAATGTGAGCACACATCCCATTATAATGGATATGAAAATGTGCATTCTACATATATGATGATGCATTTATCAGCATTGACGTTATTACCAACCGATAGAATGAAAATGAGAATGGAAGCAATTTTGGTTCTTTTTTTTTGATCACCCATCCATCCAAAAAAAAGTATATGCCTTCAGTCATCCATCCATCTATTCTCTCTCTAGCAAGAGTTGTTCTTCTTCTGTTTACCGACAACCGAGAGACCATCCAACTACCACTGGCAATTTCAACAGTAACTGGCAGTCTCGAATCCTCGAAAGTGATGGCAATGGCAAGTAAACATGCATACATGCTACTACTACTACACCTTATTATTATTATGGGTAGGTGCACACAATGACGCGCTGAAAATATGTATTGGGAGCTCACAGACACACACTTGCAAACGGAGACATGCGCTGCGGCTTTGAAAATACCAAGTTGTCTTCTTTTTCTTGCTGAAGACTGAGTGAAACACAAATATTCCATGCATTGTGAAAAGGACCAAGGGGAAAGTCTGGAAGAAAGGAAATGAAAAGGAGAAAAAGTAAAGATGTGTGCGGTGCACACAAGTGGCAGCGAACATATACTTTCATCTCCCATCCATCCATCCATCCTTCTCTTTCCCCTTGCCATGTAGACGGAATAATGGAGAAAAATAGCAGGGAAATGTGGCGGTGCAATAATAACACACTCTCCCGTCGTCGTAAACCTCTGGTTAGCAAAACGACTCGAAAACTGAGCCAGCAGCAGCGAGCTCCCATGCCACGTTGCTTAAAAAAAGAAAGCACCAAACAACCAAGTAGTAGACAACCGACAAGGTTTTCTGGAATGAGAACAAGCATGGAACATGAAAATTTTCCCATTTTCTACGTGTAACGCTACTACTTCTACTACCACTCTTGCGATGGAAGCAAAAAGCCATGCATAAAAGTGGAGTAGGGATTCCCCAAACGTATTACATGGATATATTGATACATTGATATACACCAATGATAAACATGTAAGCATGTATGTCTTTTCTCTTTTGCGTTTTCTACATGTGCATTATAATATCAAAATGTGTGTACTTGTCTTGGGTATCTGATACAAGATTGGTATAGTAGTGGTTGGTCGGTTAGGTTGCCAAAATACTTCTTGGGGCAAGTTATTGCTGTGATCATACAACAGCAATTCTTATTACCAGACCGCATCTACAACTTTCTATTACTTGTAGCCGTGTCGCTCGTGTGTTTTTTGCTCTTGGTCCTAGCGGTTGGTGTGCTCTTATTGTCAACGGTTTTTCGCCCATACGTACTTGCCCGTGGCTCACAGTCTTTGTCCATCAGCTCTGTTGCCCACATGTTTACCACGTCAGTATAAAAGGACTAGTAAGGAACCACACCAGTAGAGCACAACAAGCAGCAGCACTATCGGCGATACAAAGCCCTCCTCATAAAAAGCAACTACAAAAGACAACGGTGGTAGCGAAACAAAGAGAAAAACAGTCTAGCTGTCTTCTTTTTTTTCCTTGAAAAAAAGCGGCGATCCTGTCACTTTTCACATCATTTCCTCTCAGCGGATGACCTTTGACACAGAACCCCACAGTGTGTATATATAGTAATCTGAGTAGGAGAACAAGTCGCGACTTTTGTTTATTCTAGTAGAAACAAATATCTAGCAATAATAATTATTATTTTATTATTTGTTTTGGTAATGTTTTCGTCATTGTTTTTGATGCTCTTTCTGTTTTTCCGACGGAAGACGCCAAACAGTTTATAACTAGCCGTGTTCCCTAAAAACTCTCATCACAAGAAGAGCTGGACATTCTTGATGGAAACAACTTTCCACCAACTCATTTTGGTCAAACATTTCTACGAATATTTTTTTTGTATGTTCTCATTATCTTTGTAATAAACAACTGCCAACTTGTTAGTTTGTTTGTGTAATAAAATACCAGTTGTTCCTATTATTATTATTATTATCAAAATAACTGTATACATTTTCTCCCCTTGGTAAGCACATGACCGGAAAAAGGAAATTAGTAGTACTACCCATGACTCCAATGATTACATGAATAATATTATTCTGCAATACACCATTGAAAGTCCGGAAGTGAAAGGGAAAAAACCACACATTAATAAAGTTGGCAATCCGCACGTTCTTTCTCCTCAATAACAGTGTTTACCTACATATTTACGACGATACTAGAGAGAGAGAGAGGGAGCGTACCTATTTGGTATGAATACGTGTTTCCTTTTCAAGAGAGAATAAAAAGATACTTTGATACAGCACATGCTATTGTAACTAGCTGTCACGATATATTCCTAATAATGCAAAGCCCACGTCCTTTTGAGCATTTTCATCTTCATGCAAACGAGTTACGTGTGGTAGGTACATAATGGTTAAATTCCGTTTTTGAGGCGTAACTCTTTAGATTCTCTCACAAACTTTTTTTTTCTCTATTGAATTGCCAGTTTAAATACATGAAAAATAATAATAAAAACTGGAGAAAACTCCTACTTGTGGAATTACAGGTTGCTGCAATGACCGTAAAAAACCTCTGTTTGTATAATATATATATTCATTAAATGAAATAGAAAAAATGGAGCTGAGGAGAAAGCGAAAAGTGATAATTCCAACTTACTCGCCAGTCTGTACCAGCCTTTGTGCTCTTTTGGCTTAAAGTTACAATAAATTTCGTAGTAAAGCTACATTCCTCTTGTCTTTGATAGTTGGTGTGTAGTAGTACTCTTGTGAAATTACTGACTTTGGTTGTGTTCTAATAATATTACAAATAAAAAAACGGTACAAATAACCATATACATGGCATCTTTAACATTGGTGGCGTAGTGAAGGTTTTATATATTTTTTTTCGCCTTTCGCCTACATCTACTTACTTTCACCCATCTGCATTCTTCTGAGCTGGATAGCTGGAATGCAGTTTCATCCATTTACCAACAACTCCATTTCCTAGCCTATAAAAGTTGTATACTCTTATATCTGGAACCGTGCATACACGTCTGTCGAGTGGCTCGTTTGAACGTATATAAGGACACATTGTGATTTAGTGGAAAAGTTTATGAAAAGGATTGACTCTTGCAGGAAAAGTGCGAGAAGGAGTGAGCGACTTTCTAGTAGTTTTTTTTTCAAGTTATGCATAGCACGAGCACTTCACACTATATAATATAGTGTTTCTTATAAAGAATAGAGATAGAGGGAGAAAAAGCAGTTATTTGTTTTTGTATGGATTGAACGTGGAAAACATAAAGGACAAGTTTGTTTCTTCACTACTATACTCATTGCAGAGAGAAAGAAAAAATAGAGAAAACGAAGGAAAAGTGCAAAAATGGGAAAGAAGAACTCGAAACTGAAGAAGGACACCATTGAGCGTCTCACTACGTCAACATATTGTAAGTTTATGTGATACAACAACTTTTGATCTTTTTCATTATAAAAATATAATACAGGTACTACTGTGCAGAAACTAGAAACACTTTTCTAGTGGAAAGAGGTCCAAAGTTGATGTAAATAAATAATAGTTGACGATAGAATGATCAGCAAAGGCATTGTATGAAATCTCTCATTTCCCCATCAATTTTACTCCTGCTCCTGCCACACACACTCGAAAATGTGTATGTAGTTATATTGCATAGACAACGTGTGTAACCACAACCTGTTTGATTTTTTCACGTGTGCTGCAAAACAGATGACCTCACATGAGCACTCGCACAGAGTCTCTTCTCATAAAGTACAAGAATTGAATACAGTGGAAAGTTTTGTAGTGGTACTTGAAAGTTTATTATGATACAGCCCCATTATTAAACATTCACAAAAATGAGTTCTTACCAGCACACCATTATCAAAATTAAAGAGCTGGCTTGAATTAGATACCATTCATCTCCTCAAGATGGTCCATGTACTTTGATTTTAAGTAGCTTTCATCTTTTTTTTCAATTCCGAAAAACACCGTTTTACTGTGACTGTAGCAGTCGTCAGTATCCAAATTTCTTTTTCCTTTTTTTTTGCCGCGAATAAATTACGACCGCACGTAAAACTACAAATTGGTAATGGTGTGGTTTAGCGACAAAAAAAGTATTAAATTTTAACTTGCAAAAGTATACAGAACAACTATTTCAAGTTGGCAATGGCGTTATAGTAGTAAATCTTTATGAAGAGAAAAATGAGGCTTTCTCTTTCTCGCTTCGTACACACATACTCCCTACTGTCACGTAATAACAGAATTTATGTGCCAGCCATGCCATACACTTGTCCTCTTATGGTTGAATTTTTCCTCTTCTCTTCTCGTCATACTATTATTCCAAGTGTAATGGGAAACTGGGAGAAATAAGTATGTGTGCATAAGAAGTTAATAATAAAAAAAATGCAGAATGTGATATTTCGGTTACTCTTTTACTTGCCATCTTCTCTCACCAAGCGTCATTCCCATCATCGCAATTGCCATCACACCACATTTGCATTTTCAATGCGAACATGGCCGACCCACTTAAAATGCACCAAGGCTGATAATCTGTCTTCCTTCCTGTCACCAGTTTGGTCTTCATAAATCTCCAACTAATGTTCCATTATTACTAGTCATACATGTGCCTAGCAGAGTGCAAAATTGTTGTATGTACCCACAAAAATAAATGACTGCTGGCTCCAATCTTTTTGCAATTTTCTCATGGACAATCTCCCAAAAAGTTTCTTCGAGGACAGAAATTCATGCTATGATCAGACAGTCTAATAAATCAATTATTTTCAAACTTGCAAATTATTATTAATAATAATGATATACGTTTTCCAACGTAAAACCTTATCTTTACGAGTGCTAATTGCATTTAGTTATCTAAGCTTATTTCAATGTTCCAATAGGATTTGCCAATCCAAGTTTTACTGGTAACTAAAAAAATTGGGTATCTCAAATTCAGAGTAAGTATACATCCCTGCAGGGAAGAGAACAGAAAAGCTATTGAAAGACATCATGCATGGAATTAATAAGAAATCAAAATGTCTCGAGGAAAAACGATCTGTTTTACGGTTTTTTTACTCAAGGAGCAGAAACAGCAGCAGCAGTGCCAGTAGTTTTCCTGCTTGGTAGTATCCTAGCCAAGTAAGTAGCTTACGTTGATATGCACCTTTTTTCTGGTAACATGTCAGAAAACATGAAACTCTAGTATTTTGAATGCCATTAGCGTAGTGGCAGGGACAGAAATGAAAGCGATTCTCGTAAAAAAATGTCATCTTACCACTTACTTTGATCCCCGTACTACAGAATGTACCGTTTTCTTTTGGGCATAGGTATGTATGAAGAAAAGGTCACTTTAGACTGACATTTTAAATGGTACCGTGTCGTATTTTCTCCAATGAGTTGTGTTTTAATAGAGACAGCCTGCCGGGAGGACGGGAGGAGTGTCGTTTTGTAGTACACTATGAAAATCGTAAAATTGATTTGCTCAGACTGTTAAAATGGCTGTATAAACAGACATCAGTGAACAAAAGTACTGGAGAACATTTACTCCATATCGTTTAATGGGGCAATATATTTTGTTAACCATTTAGTAAAAGACAAAACAGTAAGTAAAAGCTTTTTATTGCAATGCGTTTTACAAGAGCAAAGAATGTGCTCGGCTGGCTTGATTGCAGAATTGTTTCATGATATAGCCATCAACCTGTCAAACAGTTGCGCTCGCTGCTAATATCCATCCGGTTTTGATGCTAATAAAAGTCTCTATTTTGTTATATACCGTAATTAGTTCATTCAATTAGAAAATAGTACTGGAGGTGCATACAGAAGAACTGAGGCAATTTACTCAATTGTATCTGTACACACGCAACTTGGGTAGTCTCTATTTTGTTATATACCGTAATTAGTTCATTCAATTAGAAAATAGTACTGGAGGTGCATACAGAAGAACTGAGGCAATTTACTCAATTGTATCTGCACACACGCAACTTGGGTACCAATAGATGCGCTACTTTCTCTCGATAAATCGAGAAACTACAACAAAATGTCTCGGTTCTAGCCCAGAGTTCATTTAATGTTGACAGAACAGCACAATTTTTAGCATGAAAAGAGACACAACTGTGCTACCATGTACGTATGAAAATGAAAGGTCAGCCTGTAGTTTAACATTTTTTTTTACTGCTTCTCAAAAATGCTTACTAAAGTAGACACAAATTATTACAAATGTTGGTACTAAAAAAAAGAAGAGAAAAACAAGAAAACTAAGGGGACTCCCCAGATGCCAGACTTCATTTGTGACTTTGAAGAAAGTACGTACACTTACAGTCTACAGAATTAGTTGTGACATTGTGAAACACCTAATAAAAGCAGAAAAATAGCAATACGCGGTATGCATAACACAAGCTATTATTAGCACACGAACAAAAAGCTTTTTGTCATCACAAATTACGCACACCAAGCGAAACATTTCTTTTTTTTGAAATACGGTAGAGAGGAGAGTCAAGTTGGGGAGGATAAAGAGAGAAAAATACAATAACAATGACGATAGTACAATAGTTTCACTTCAAATCAGTCGTCGGACGGATCGACGTCTATCATAAAAACATTTGGAGCAAAGGAAATGGTACAATCACATTGTATTTTTGGTACATGTAGACTATGTAGCCGCTCGCTGTGTAACTGTCGGTATTTGGTATGCTCTTCTTCTTCGACTTGGTTAAAATAATGGTGTGGTGCTTTCGGTACTCAGCTGCTGGGATGTGATTAGGTTATGTGACATACATAAAGCTATTTCATGTACTCTTGCAAAAATGGGAGAAAAATTCAGCGACCGAAATAACAGTGCACTTTGCATGCAAAGAAAACATTGCCTCAAAAAGACTACAGTTTCGTGTGTTGTCCGTCTGTCCGTCGTTATCTCCAAAACCAGTTGACCCATGAAGGAAACTGAAAGGTATCAGATAGATCGTGAGTGGTAATCACTATCTCACGTTTTTCTAATTTCACCGTTTATTTTTTTATCCTTTGCAATAGCTACTCTTATATTTTAGGAGCCCCACATTTTTAAAGTAGCTCAAATAAAATACCCGTTTTTATCAAGAGTGCTTGCAGAAGAGTTTCATGTTCCAATTGAACATGCAAAGGCTAATTTTCTCATCTTTCTTTTCTCAGTGGAGTAATTTTTATAGTAAAGTATTTTCACAGTAGTACTGTGACCCTTGAATCGAATTATTGAATATGTGTATGCATAAATGGTAGGGGAGAATATAAAAA
>JAHZMZ010001578.1:0-15623 GCA_027743805.1 Lepidocyrtoides sp. E14 | reverse complement strand
TGTTTCTCTTTCTTTTTGCTCAATGCATTTTCCAGGACACACATTTTCAATAGTAGTAGAGACCATGTTGTCAAACATTCTGTTTGCAGACAGTTATCAACACATACAATATATAAACATGTGTATCTGCCCATATGACAGTGATGAGCCGAGTTATCGGTATGTCCCATCATAAAAACGTGCCAGGCACTTCAAAGCAGTAGCAGTGAAAGTGATAGCAACAAGCCTAACACAAACAATATTTTTCTCCAAGAATCGTTTAGAAAATCAATAGGATCTCATCCTATTCGTCTCTTTGCTTTTCCTCTTTAGTCTACTTTTATCCTAGAGTTTCCTGTGGCGCTCTGCTCAGCAAACTATCCGTCAACATATTTTATCTTATCTTCCATTCTATTAGTTTCATTCGAACCATTTCTAAGATATATGGAGATGAAAGGAAACCAAAAACTGGAAAAAGACCAGTTAAAAATCATGTATGGACAAGAATGTTATTATGGGGCAATCGATGAAAATTGATCATCTGGGATGTCACGTCAGCCAGAAGCTAAAACAATGTACTTCGAATGACGAATACTGAACCATGAAATGAAATATGACAATGAAATTGGGATCATTGGGATAAAATCCTTATATATCATTTGTGACAAGACAAAATACTCACTGTACGTTTCCACTTTCCGATGCCAACTCTGTATTCTTTTCAAACAAAAACATTTGTAGTTAATAACGTACAAATCGTGATTATGACCAAATTATGTGAAACATTGAATGCTTTTCACTTGCAATTAAAATGATAAAAAATGGGTAAAATTGAGACACGCATTGTTAACTCTCGTAAATAAGCAAAGACGCTAGAAAGTTATGAGATGAGACCCTTTCTGGACTTGTGCGTGAGGCTGTCTATAAACACTATGCTCACCTTTGCTCAGCAGTAAGCATCTATCTTGGGGTTGAGTTACTTGAATTTGTGCATTTTAAATGCGAACAACAATTATTATCCCACATCTTTTCAATCACTGTTATATCAAGCAGCTTGCGAAAGTTACCTATAAGACTCAGCCGTCAGCCCACACCCTTCTCGCTTAATTCATGATGATGATGATGATATATTTTTAATTTAAACCCAAGTTCTTCATGCTTGAAAGGATGCCGCTGCTTGTTTAGGTAAAAGCAGTTTACCACATATCTCTCAAAATTTAAAAAGCGTACTCCTTTTCAATTTATCGCTTTTCCGCATCGTTGATCAAATACATAAAACCGAAAAACATTAGATAAAGTAAACAAAAGCATAGAAGATAATAAAAATTATACCTCACTTGGAAGAAAAAAAATCATTCAATTTTGTCTTTAATAAAACCCAGCTTCTCACTATGTACTTTTCAGCAACACGCACAATCTAGCGACCAAAAATATAAAAAAAAGGTTTGATCACGGCATAAAAAATGGTCAGAGCTGTTCATTGACATTATTAATCGCGTTACACACTCATAAAGGAATTTTAAGGAATGCACAGAGAGAGGAGGAACCTCAAAGTATTTACTCCACTTGGAAGTGCTGAAGAGGGTAGTTATAATGAGCTCATTTCTTTCCTTCTCCGCACTTTCCTCAACCATTTCAACAATTTTCCAACTCATTCTTCTCACCACGAAATTAGAAAGCTGGCGTATGAAATGAACGTCTATTGTGAGCAAAATGCCACTCTCGTCGTTCCCGTCATTGTATTTCACTCTCATCATTCCCCATTTACAGTCTCAGTCTGGATCTCACAGCAATTTTTCTTCATCACAAAAGCCTTATCATTATCATTGTTACGCAATACGGGAGGGAAACGTCTGTATATACATGTACTTTACTAATCTAACTTAATAATGAATCCTTCTTCCCTTTTTCTGTCATACATATTTGTACAGAAGCCGAACACATACTCGAGGAGAGGTACGGTACACCATCACGGCATCATAGATTAGTTTTAATGGTGCCTCTTCGAGTCTTTTCAAATTCCCCTTTGCTTTCTCTCTCTCACACACACTCTCTTTCTGGTTTCAGCATAAACATATTCATTGACTTACCATTGAGTATTTCACATTTCTAATTATGGAATCAAAAAAAAAAACATTTCTCTCATATTGCAATAATTCTAGTGCGTTGTACAGAGATGCCGAAAAACTGAACTTGCTACCATTCTGCTTTTATGAGCTTTAAAAGACAAAACTCAAACAAGTTGATAAACAGAGGGTGCACGGTCCGTACCACAGTTAGTTCTCTTAAAAATATTAACGAGCCCATTATCTGTCTAGCATTGTATTTAGAGAAGGCAAGCTACAAATTTTCCAGCAAGGTAAAGCTCTTTTGAAATGAAGCATGGAAGGAGCATACTTTCCTCCAAGCTATCTTATTTTATGATTATTAATTACATAGTTTCAAATTAGTATTCAACACACAATGGCAAAACAAAAGTAGGGAACGTGACAAGCTTCATGAAACGACAACATCTGCACAAAATGAAATCAAAGTTCCTTTCCTTTTTCCCATTTACCGGCAACCCGCACATTCCATATACCCAGGAAGCTCTACTCACTGACAAGTTTTAAGTCACATCATGCCCACAAGTACTTAGGAAAGGAACATAGCATACCATAGACAAAAGAAAGCAGAAGAGGACAAAAAATGATGTTGTCTCCTCCCTCATATGTTTATATATGTATATCTAACAACACATTATCTTTGCAACAGGAATACCTACTCAGGAAGAACATTATAATTAAACAGAATTCCTATAACATTATGCTCTCGTACAATGAAAATAGAACTGCTGCTGTTCTGTGTAAAACACTCAGTCGACTTCTTACTATCGAGATTATGAAAATATAGGACCTGAATTGTGGATTGAAGCTTGATGGTACACATATAATAGCAATATGGAGGTAGGGTCGACAAGTACGGTAGTTCTTATACCATACAACAGCATCAATCTTTTTTTCTGGACGCTGAGAATGCTTTTAATTATGTGGCGCCTACACTCATATAATCGGGTGGAGAAGGAGAAAACGTACCTCTCCTCGTCTCAAGAATTCTTAAGGTTTATCTTTTCTACACAAAGGAAATTCGCTGAGAGAAGAAACTAAAGAAATGGCAGAAGGCTTTAGAGAAGAAAGAAAACTGAAAGAGAGGAAGCACAGAATTGTGAAATGACAAAAGGAAATTTGAAAACAGAGAAAACTAATATTTTGGATGAATGTCGTCGTCTGCTTTCTTCCTCGGAAAAAGGATTATATTTTCTCAATTACATTTTTGTCTGTGTGGAATGAAAAAATGCTTCATCCAAAACATGGAAGCAGTATCTTTTTACTACAATATCACACGTTCATTAAATATAACGAGTTGTACAAACGCAGTTACATAATATGTTCATGTCAAAATGAGTACAAAGGAAAATGTCTTACCGTTAGCAGCAGCATAGCGAGCTTCTCTAACCACCATCAGTGACGCCTTATCCATAAACATAGACTTCAGTAGTTCTTCTTCATCTGATGGGTCACAGTCCATCTCACCAAAGAAGTTTACATCAGTTGGCCACACCTCCCTAAAACAAATTTATAAAATGTGTACACATATTATACATGTATGATGTATGCATATAACACAATATTCAATTTTGATCAATTATTGTCAAGTATACGTATACATGCACAGATGCACATTCCTACGTCAAACTGACATTAGAATCACCGCTATTGATTAGGAATATGCACGATATGAAGTCTAAAATTACAGCGCAGAGAGAAAGCAGAACAACTGGTTGTTATAATAATAATAACCTTTATCCATCACTCGGCAAAACTCTATATCATGCAAGTTGGTATATTGTTGTGTACCACATTAACTAAAGCTTTTTAATTCTGATGAATCTGTTTATATCTCTTTTTTTTGGCTTTTTAACTATGTATCTATTTGGCATCCAACGAATAGGTCGAAAATCAAAATGCCGGTTGACAGCCTAAGTACCAAACATAAAGGGGTTTTGTTTGCAGTGCTATGTAAAAACGTTACTGCTACCGCCAATTTCATGGCTAAAGATAGTAAATGCATGCTGATTATTCGCTCGTTCATAGATATGAAGACTCAAAAGAAGAAGTGGCTACTGTACGTCCATTCTCCCAATTCAACGGATAAATGTTATTTGGAAATTCGTCTTGAAAGCATTCTATCCGTGAACCGTTTCAGTACGTACTATCAGAATTTACTTTTCAAAAGGAAAAGCGAATCCTTGCTCAGGAAAAGGAAATACGGATTCTCGACGAGAGATCAAGATCTAGCTTTACCATTATACATCTTCATATCCTCTAGTCAAATCAACTCGAGTGTATCTTGAAGTGGTCATTCCGTTTCTCCATTCATTTTGTTGCTATATCCATTTCCTTAATTTCCAAACCCCATCTCCGTTTCCTTCTTTCACTTCACATGCTGCTATTTCCGCCACTGCTTTACACGCTTGTACAGTTTACTATGTAGATTTATCTCTTTCTTCTTGGAAAAGTTATTCAGATGCAAAAGACCATAACGATCATTTAAAAAAAGCAAAATGAACTACTGGTAGGATAGGATAAGGTGACGCGTATACGTAGAAGAGCACTAACTGCAAGTCAGCATTTCGTTTTCCTTGGTTGTTATCAAGTAATTCCATGCCATGCCAGAAATAGATTCGAGCGGAAAACGAAATGGACCCGGTGGCGGCTGCAAATGGTCAGTCGTGGTCATTCATGCATAAAATGGAAACTAATCGTCCAAAAATTTCATTTCGAAGAGGAACAGCTTATCATTCAAAAGACATTTTCTCGAATAGCATAATAATAATACACAATCTTTCAGTTTCCTTTTACCTTCAAACGAGTTTATATATAGGCATCATACATGTACGTACATATGGACTTGCAATCTCGGAGAATAAAACGAATTTTTGACAGCCGAAAAAAATTCCTTTCCTCAGAACCCAGTTGCTTTATGTTATGACCATACCAGATTAAAAATTGAAATAAAAAAATACATTATGTACTAACCTCGAAGCTCTCAGCAGAATCGTGGCTTCTTTGAATTTCCCCGTGTGAAGAAATACAGCGATCCTTTCCACTGCAGTCTCCCTGTCAAATAGAGTGGAAAATTATTAAAATTTTTGCTACAAAATGATTACAAACTGGAGTATAGCCAAGTGTACATACATAAATAATCTGTCTTCTACTGAGTGATCCATATTATTGTATATAACGCTAGTTTCATTCATAGTACATTCAGTTATACAATTCTGTACTTGTTCTGCACTTGCATCCAAAACTAAAAGTCAACCATTTCTAGTTTCACCATTTATTTCAACAATAGTAGTATGAATACGTAACCTATTCGGCTGCATCTGCATTACAATAACTGCAAACTTTTATAATGCATAATATATATTTTTTAAACCTTATTCCAAAAGAGTTCCGAATTGTTCTAATTCACTGTGTTAGAAAATGTCGTCAGTTCATACTCTACATAGACTGAACAGGTTTCGCCTCCGACTGGAGTCTGGGTTTGAAACTTGATTTTCATTTTTACTACTTTAGTGCACAATTGCGACGTAAAAAAAGAGTGAAGCACTACAAAATCATAATGTTTACATTATGGCTGCACAACTCCAATATCAATGACATCCTATGACGGTGCCACCACCAGCCTGAAGAGATGCTTTCCCTTCTTTTTCATCAAATAATCAAAACCTGCTAATGAAATGCTTTTATGTTCTTCAAGACGTAACTCATAAAAGCCTTCATTCCGCTGCACTCTCCTAAAGAAAGTTTTAGTTGTTCCTCGCCAATTCTTTTTCTAATCCCCGGCTCACTTGGCGTGAAAGTATTTACCATGTATATACAAACTTGAAAGCAATATGATGTTATACTAAATAAGCGTCCAATATGTATGCATGTACATCTAAGACATACCGCATTTCGACTAAATACTAGCACCTAACTTAAAATAAAGTGCTTAAAATAAATCACAGGATGCGTGTGATGATGATGCAGGCGTCTTCAGTTCAGCAGTTTTAACCTTAATTCTTTTCAACAAAAATTTTTTAATCGGTTCACTATACTCAAAGATTACGCTACGCTGTTAGTGAACTGAATTTGAAACTTTAAATTGGGAACCTGTCATTGTTGGGAAAAATACGGTTTTAATGTACTTGTGATAGGCCTAAACACTCAATGATTAGACGTATGCCTAGGTAGTTGTTTCATAGAAGCATTAAGTAGCATAATGCATCCTTGTAGTTGTTACCCAACACGCAGCCACGTACCATATTTCACAAGCTTTATTTTAACTGACCTAGAAACGTGTAAGTAATCCATTTAACAGATGCATTTAAACTGGTTTCCATCTATCTTACTCAGCTCTTCAAGTTTTCTTATCTCTTTTCCTCTTTCCTCCAAAGTCTATACGTTCTTGCGTGTGAATCATAAACGCTATAAAAAGTGATTTTTCCATCCTCGCCAACCGTTTTCCTTTTGACGCTTCCCTATCTCTGATACAACACGCATCATAATGGCTACATTTATTTGGGTATCTTGTTGGGTGTACCACACACAAACTAGTCTGAATTATAGTAGAGCTATGCAGCTTTGTTGGAGAGAAAAAAAGCACTACTGCGACTACAGCAACATAGGACATAGGAGACTCAGAGATGATGGCTCTCATGCTGGTTTTCCAGCAGATCGTTGTAAAGAAACTTTCTCTGAAACTCTTTTATGTTCCTTTTCTCTGCCAATAATTGAGACTTATACTCATATATGGAGAGAAATGGGAAAAACTTATTCTTCTTCGCAAATCGCTTCATTCCATTTCCTTCATTTTTTCCATTCGTGAACGGAAAATGAAATGTAACGAATGCTGAGGGATGGATGCGAGATGTAAGATTCACACAACTTACTACACAAATACTACTATTTTATTATCATCCAAGGGATTTATGAACTTTACTACCACCGAAATGAAACAAACTATCGAAGAACAGCGAGCAGACAATTTCCCCATAGCTCGTTCTCTATTGAATCTGAATACCAAAACTTGAACTCGATTAAATACGTACATACAAAAAGCTAGATAGATGCAAGCATGTTGAGAAGAGAGGAAACTGCTTGGAGAGCTGAGAGGTATCTAGAGAATTTGTACAGATTGAGTTTTCATATAAAAGAAGAAATGCAGAAAATGAGCTAAACAAAATAAAATATGTATTCACAAAAATAAAATGGGATGAGAATTAGCTTAGACTGTGTAGCTTTCATTCAAGAATGTTTCAAAGTTGTTTTAATATGAACGTGCACAATATTAATATTGAAGTTTTTTATTAGAGTATAACTTTACTTTCTCTGTGCACTCGTAAGCTTTATGAGTCAACAAATCAACTCTAACCAACAGAATGAGTTTCATACTCATACAAGTTTGTGCTGTTAAGCTGCTGTTGCTTATAAAATTCAGGTCAATGCATTGTACGTACATAAAATGGAAGGATATACATAATATGCCTTGATGCGAATCACATTTTGGCGTTTCGTAGTGTGCTGTACAAATACAAATTTTACACCGTAACTTGTACATGTACAGTACACATATACATATACCTTAAGAACCAATAACAGCAGTATATTTTGTACACATTTCGATACTCAGTCATTTCACCACTTTTCTTTCTGTTTATTTAAGTATTTTTCTCTGTTCCCTTTCACTACGATGGAAGAAAGTAGTCAAAAGTCATCATCATACTATCACCCACCGTTTATTCAAGAAAAAACATAAAAAAACTCATAAGAGAGTAATAANGAAGAAAGTAGTCAAAAGTCATCATTATACTATCACCCACCGTTTATTCAAGAAAAAACATAAAAAAACTCATAAGAGAGTAATAAAGATCTACCTGTATATAATCTAAAAGGCTTTCATTAACTGAAAATTTGTTGATTAAGTTTATTACATCAAATCATAGGAACCTCGAAGAAATAGGTCATCAAACATGAAAAATTTAGCAGTTCAGCGCTGTTTCATGACAAATTTGATGCACACGATGTAATTTTATACAATAACACTTTGAATGTCAAATATGAAATTGATTTTCTTAAAAAGTAAACTTGGCAAACCACTAATAGGGAAAGGTAAGGTGACAGTACCTAAATTAATACGTCGTCCGATGACCGATACCCACCAAGTCATACCAACAGACTGTGTTGATAACATCCTAGTGTTTCGCATTTAATGTGCTTAACTAATTGTAAACAGAATGCACTCCATTCTTAAACTTACTTTTGTTCATCGATCGGAATATCGGATGCAGCATCGAAGGGAATCACATTCGCATTCGTGTTGGTAGCCTCCTCTCCCTTCTCCCCATCCGACAATTCAGCTGATAGAAGAGCTATAGATACTTCTCCGGAAGCTTTGGTCCACGCTTCTTCCAACTCAGATGAGCTCATTGCTGCTGCTGCTGACGGGCCTTTTCGTGCTTTCTTCCTCTTTTTAGACTCTAAACAAGAGGGAAAAAATATGATGCACAATATTCATTTTTCTTTCAATAGCTTTAGCCGTTATAAAATATTCAGCTCATATACTTGGATTTATTTTTATTTTTCCCAAAAAAATAATATTAGTAATCAGACCGAAAAAATACCTATGTAATCGTATTTTCAGAAATCCTGCAAGCTACTTTTTTTGACTCTTCTTATCGTGGATTTTCTGAGTCAGTTGCATTTGGAGAACATATTTACCAAGAAATTTTTCCATCATTTCACAACCTTGCTTCCATTTTTCAAGTCTTGTGTCAACTTAAAACAAATTTTCGGTTATGCGAACCTTAACCTGTTTCATTCAACGAGGATGAAAACCATCATCGAGATACATTGCTGTCATCAAATTGTGATGATCAGAAAAATTAAAATGGAAGAAAAATTGACTGTTTTCCCTTGACTTTCATTTTCTCTACAGAATGACAGTAATGATGAATAAAGAAACAATAAACTAAACTAACTGAAGACACATCTATTTAATACTATATCTAATATATGATATTCGCTCAAGTGTAACACAATATAGGTAGTCGCTTTATATGCATGTACCCTTTTGCATAGGTAAGCTTTTAGTGCCCGTGCTTTTTATTTACACATTCATCTGAAAAGATAATATGGAGGGTGTGCAGGCAGATAGACATTGCTTTCAAGTGTGTCTGCTCATCGTCAATCGTCACTTTCATTCTCTTTACTCCTTGCACTTTTGTATTCACTCCAGCACACCAAGAGCAAAGAGAATGAACAGAAGACAAGTTAGCTACAGGCATGTTTGAAAACGAGTGGAGGTACTTTCTTCATGTCTTCTGTCAATCTTACTTCAAACTCCCGACTCGAAAAGAAATTCATATGAAAAATCTCATGTGTGTGCTGTGAAAGCCAATGTTGTAGTAGAAAGGGCAATGCTTGAACGCCTTCTCTTCAACATCGTTCCAACTTCTCGCGTGGATCCCTCTCACTTCACTTTCCGTTTTTACTGCCAGCAGCCAGACATTTCATATCGCAAAGAGCGAGGAGAGGATATTAGAAAAGGATATTTTACATGCATAGGTACTCTTACAAATGGTAAAGCAATAGCAAAGCAATACTTTTAGGTGCATACCGCCATCACCAGTCAAACCACTCTTATCCCGACTCAATGGAAAATACAATAATAATAGTAGAAAGAAATTGAAAACGGGATCGATTTTTAAAACATTGTCGTGTGGTGTAGTGGCGGCGGTGACGGTCCTTTTTTACGACGCAACCGAACTAAAACTAGACATCGTGCCAACCAGTTTGGAGTTTACTGGGTTATTAAATTTACAACTACATTCTCTCGTAGTGCTAACCACCTACCTTATCTCCACTATTAACACTAAAGACGATTCGTACTCATATACACATTTAAAAGAGGGCATCTCATTGATTGGAAACTTAATAATATGCTTAAGCCCCTGAAACTGATTACCAGAAGGTAATCGCTAATTTATTACAAGCAATAAAAAGTGCTTTCCTTCAAACCTTCCCATCCAGCTGCGCCCTTGAAAATTGAATGGGTACTTCAAAAAAGCCATTTAGCTATTCAAGAACACATTTTACAGCGGCTTCTTCAGCCAACTTTCTCTTCTTTCTTTTCATCGAAAGAAAAAAAAGCCCGTCATGTATTAACGAAAAAAAAGCGTCCTTTCTTGCAAGCAAATAAAATGACATACCTACGCATTTCAAACGTGCCGTCAAATACATATCTATGCCTATATATCTATCTAAAAAAATACCCATCATGAGGACGACTTCATTGTTTGTCTGCCGAAGGATCATTCTTTCCGTCCTGAAATATGTGAGATTTCCCTCTAGTCAAAGTACTTTCAATATCAGAGTGCATTCCGGATTCTGGAGTGTGAATACATAGGTAGCTAGACATTGCACCACTTGCTTTCTGCCTGCCTTCATTCTTATGTACTTCTAATCATTTCATTACTCTATAAAGAAAGGAAAAATGTGCGCGAAATGGCAAGTTTCATGACATAATTTACTACTCAGCTTCTATATGACTACTGACTTTCCAACTATGACGAGAACATGGCACAACACAAGCGTACATTATAATCTTGTATACGCTGCATGTCCGTGCATTCTCACACTAAAACATCCGGAGACGAAGAAGAAGAAGAAACTATTTTTGCATGCAGTCAAAGGAGCCGTGAACACGTACCTCATAATATAATATATTGTATGTGCAATAGCTCTTGCAAGTTCTTTCTTTTTTGAAATCCTGCCATAAAACTAGCAAAAAAAAATATTTATGACCCGAAGCCACGTAAAAAGTCACATATAAGCAGGAAAAGAATACGTTAAAAATACAAAGTTCTGCCGCCATAAAATGGTAAAAGCTTCGAGTGTCAACTTGGAATATATCCGTCAGACCATATTAGCCATACACATATTCTATAATTTGACACCTCGCAAAATAGCAGTATATAACAACTAGGAAACCAGTACATTTGTCGCACCATATTTTTATACTTGATTCATTTAGCATTTCTCTGCAGTCACACGCATCTGCTTGGGAATCTTTTCCTCTTTCCGTTATTCTTTACAAAAACGGTAGAAGTCAAAAGTCAAGTAGAGTAAAGCATGCTGACCCGACCGAAAATTGCTCCATTGTGTACGTCACTCCATTTCATCCCATTATTCCATGTGAAAATTACTGTATTTTTGTACTTCACAAGCAATCTAGTACCACTACAAGCAATATATGTAGAGTAGTGTATAGCCTCTCGCCAATTTTTTTCCCTTAAACTCTTTGGGATAGCACTTTCATGTTTCTTCTTCAAGTACTTCGACCCTTCCAAAACTTACCAGGCGCTATATTGTGCATTCTAGATCTAGACGCACGCACAAAAACAAGCTAAAAGCTTTTGTAGTGGAAAATGTAGTTCTTTGCCACCTAAAGACTGCTTGACTAATAGTTTTTTCCTTTTCCCTTTAAAGGGGTATATTATACGATTTGATCAAACTTACATTTTACCATAATATCTTTCTTCTGTTATCGCCCTATAGACTATATAACCTGCATACATAATACTACAATGTAACTTGTACTTCTGCTGATGTCCTCTCAAGTACATGTGTATATGTAGGTATACCACTGGTGGCATAACTTTTAACAGTGCTATACATACTACTGTTGTTTGCTTTGCTACGTTTGTGTCCAATGGTTTTCTGACTTGGTTATTGTGCATTCCTCCTACGACAAACTAAACCATTCAACTTGGCACTGAACCATTGCGATTGTGAGCACTTAAGGAAAAGCACATAAGGAAACATGTGCATAAATAGATAAGTATATTTATACGGACATTATGTATTTATTACACAAGTATAAATATATTGGCTGTTTGCTTTGTTACATTTTTGTGTAAGCTGTAAGTACATCTTTTGGAAGAAGACCATAGTATATAATACAGACTAGGAAAATGCTACATCTTTCTCATCTCATGCACATCACATTCACACTCCATGTAATTTAGCTGACAGAAAAATGGTCTCTCTTTTTCTCCGGCCTATCTTCCTTCCTGTACTTTCCCGACTCATAGTCTGGTGTTCTTTCAACGAGACGACCGAGTATTCGAGAGTTTGAAAAAAAAGACTGAAATCACTGGACGAAATGTTCTTTCCTGTTTCTTTAGTACGGAACAGAGCTTGTTTCTTCTGAAAACAGTGAATACACCACCACAATATGTATAAAAACGCACTTACGTAAACACGGATAACACCAACAACACTTTCAAGACTTGGAATGAATAGTTGAACATGCCGATGGCAACGTCGTTGCTTTCTCTCCTTTTTGAACATTCACTTCCAATATTATATAATGCATGTATTATTTCTACCGTTTGAATTGCAATACGTGTGCATTCTGCATCCAAAAACACAATGTTAACATTGCATTTTGGTATATGGGAAATTCAATGAACATTACAAACAAACTGCTTACAGCATCCATAATACGACTATAACGAGGGAGCATTACTAAATGTAACATTACAAGGAGAAAACAGGAAAACAAAAGGGGGAAACTGAGTGATACAAACAAAAACAATATGGATTCATGCGGATTTCATGGATAAAAAACCTTGAGTGTGTTTGGTAGGAGTGTAAAATTATAATATGGTATCATTTGTCCTCTGGTATTGTTTTACTGCTGAATAAGTGAGAAAAAGGAGAAAAGTAAAAATACATTCTATGATTGCTCAAAGATACGGATATCTTGATGGTGAAAAATAGAGTAAAACAGGGAAACAAAGTTGAGAAAATACGTTCAAAGTGTGAAAAGAGTATGAAATCGCAATGTATTATTTGTTTGGGAACATAAAAAGCATATAGGTTGGCACTACCCACACAATATTGTATATTGTTATATAGGTATATACAATACGCACGTAGAAGTAATAGATAAGCATAATATGAAAGTTGCAAGAATAAAAATGGTTACCTTTACGCTTTACTTGCAACAATACGAAAACTTATTCCAATCCTACACTATAATCTTAATGCTTAGATTGTACGTAATGCATACTTTATACGCACTTTCTTCACAACACTAGTGAGGAGACGGCAACTGCTTTTGCCGTTGAAGTATTAGTCTCACACCTCTGGCAGCCTTATTGCCAGCTAGAAACATAAAAACCATCTAAACATTCAAATCATAATCTATTCTATCTCGTATGGTACTCTAGGGAAAACCTTATCATGAATGAAGCATCCTATATTGGTTGAACACATTAGTCTGAAGTTCAGACTGAACAAAGAAGTATAACTAAAAATATAGTCGTGTTATATCATTACCAGAGAAAATATTGAAAATATGCTGTATTGTTGCTGCCTTATATAGGTATGTGTGCCTATACTTTGATTATATGCACATAGATGAGTGTAGAAAATATATGTACTAAAATTCAATGCAGTGCAATAAACCACAATTTTTCTGAAATTTAAGAGTGCACAATGCGTCGGCGATGCATCGCCATGAAGCAATAAATCCACCTTGAGCTTTTTTATAACATGAAATGTAAGTAATAAGCAGCAAGCTTATTGTTTCTACAAAATGGAGTAGCGTCTAGTCTAATTTTACGTTATATGAGTTGTTTACCTTTTGTAGATTTTCTCCTCTTTCCTTTACACTTTATCATGATTCTTCGGTTTTCGGAAGAATAATCTTCAAGCATCTTTAGGAATAAATGATTTCGTCTCGACCAAATCCTTCAAATATAACCTAGTAATAATAAAGAACATGTTTCTCGTAAAGTTGTTTATCACATGACCGTATATGATTTATTATGAGATGGAAGTAGCTGTAATGACACTACGATACGGATTTAGAAGCAATAAAAAGAAATGATCAGTAGTTGAGTGATAGTTCATCAAGTTCACCTACTTGGACAGCTTGACAGGCTCGTAAGTATTCAAAAGCCCTAGACATAGTTCCCTGTACTCTGGCAAATAGAACACATTATTTTTAATGGCCCGTGACGACTCCCTTACTGACTCATCTTCATCTTTGTCCATCCATAAAAGAGTGAATAGAAGCTCTTGATATGCCTTTAAAGACATGTGCGCTAACACGGCCACGGCTGATATTATCCTTCACAATGGTCATCATTCTGTTGTATTTCCCATCAAGGAAAGCAGCACAAAAGTCCTTCAAAATTATCCGAATAGGAATCGTAGATCGTCGCGTTCCCTCTTCTTCATTAATAGGTTTTCTGTTGCTTGCAACTTTTTTTCTTTTCTTTAAGGAATCCAGACTCAAATCAGCAACGGAAGTAATCGGCTTGTGACATAAAATGTCTCTGCCGCTTGGTGCTTTCATGTCACGTACAACAAACGTCCCACCGAAACGGGGGTGTCTAGTGGGAAGTTTCTGTAGCTGTATACTTTTTAGCACAGCCTCTTTCTCCCTTATTCGGACTAGCTCTCGCTCATCCGTTATTTTGTCATCTTCATTTCTTGCCAACTGGGTCTTGGCTAATTGTTCTCCAGTTTGCTCACGCAGCATACAAGACATAATTTCTAAAACCAGAACGGAATACTCTTGGGTCGTTTCCGAGGACATAATAAATAAGAGCAGTTCCAAAAAACCGGATAAGTGCATAACCATAAGAATGCGATCATGTAAGGAAGTGTCATCATCAGCCCTTCTCTCCTCGGCAGGGTCAGCCGGAACATGTAGAATATTTCTGATAAGAATTAGAATTCTTTCAATAGTCAATTTATCTTGCTCCATCCTTTTATCCCACTCCAAATTGAGTAGCTGACGAAGCTTCTCCGCAAGAACCTTCCAAACCACTTTGTCCACAAATGCCTCCTTATATGTCCGCAATTGCCTTTCCAATATGTGGTAGAAGTTGAGATACTTTTTGTTCTTTGGTATTTCTTCATTGTACACAAGTAATGCAGGATGAGTAAGATTTGCAAGCAGACGTAATGCAACTTCCCAAACCTTTTCCTCCTTATGGTAGTGCTTAAAAAGTGGTAATAAATCTCGCCCAACAACTTGTGCCTGGCCCAACAATCTACGAATAGAGAAGTCATCATCGTCACGACGCAAGTATAGTATCAAGTCCTTTACGCAAACTGAAACAACCAAACAGAAAGCAAAAAAAGAGTGAAGTATTGCAGGAAAATAGTTTGTGACATAACAAAACAATCACTGTCATTATGCAATAGCTTTGTCTTCAATCAATGTTGGTCAGCGAACAATGGGATCTTCTTCAGGCTCATGGAGTTATATGTGTGCTGCTATAAATTATCCAAAACTTCACTAATGTTGCAGAGGCATTGACTAGATCATGGACTTACCCGAAATCTATTGAACTTTTGCAAACACATTTTTTTTAGGCTATTCATACCATATATACGTACATACCTAGTAGTATGCCATGTATATAAAATGTGTCTTCACTTCAAAAAGTGTTTCTTCAACTCATAAGGATGTCTATTATTACCAACAAAAACTTCAGATCTGATGCAACTTGTGATGGCATTCTTCTTTCTTTCAAA